>CM024765.1:38171934-38448156 GCA_014218235.1 Colocasia esculenta | reverse complement strand
TTTCTTCAATATATAGCTTCAATTTGAAATATAGACGTTGAAGTATCTGTTGCCTCTAGCTTTTGTGACGTTAGACTGAGTGGCACTTGGAAGCTTCCAGTCAACAGTCCTTTATCCATTTGTGCACGCAAAGAGATAGGATCTTCTGAAGTGTCCTTTGGCTTCTACAAAGTCCAACGTTGTATGACGAATGTTTGTCAGAGACCTGCATACATTAAATGCTAGAACAGTAGACAGCTAGGCTGTCTCTTGTTGTCAGTCACTGTTGGTGTGAATATTCACCAAAATAGTAATGCCATTTTGCTGTTCTAAAAGATGCATATAAATAGACACGATAATAGATGATATCGTCTGTATGCATGCAGAGATACGTTCAGTCTTCATTAAATGCACAGCTGTCAAAAGAATATGTGCGAAGACTTTGACTATTCAACCCGTTGAAAGGATAAGTCATATGTCAAGTTGATTGATATGAAATCGATGCATTTATGACTTATGAAATCGTTATGCAACCTACAGCAAATCGTTATGAGATATGAAAGAATCGTTGTGATATATGAAACAATTGTTTTGAAATCTTAAGAAGTCGATGCGCAAAGCAAATCGTATGAGAACGATGTGATATAAAATCGTTGCGATCACTAAAGGAATCGTTAAGAAAGCAAGTCGTTACGATGACTAAAGGAATCGTTACGAAAGCAAGTCGTTACGATGACTAAAGGAATCGTTACGAAGCAAGTCGTTATGATGACTAAAGGAATCGTTACGAAAGCAAGTCGTTACGATGACTAAAGGAATCGTTACGAAGCAAGTCGTTACGATGACTAAAGGAATCGTTACGAGAGCAAGTCGTTACGATGACTAAAGGAATCGTTACGAAAGCAAGTCGTTACGATGACTAAGGAATCGTTACGAAAGCAAGTCGTTACGATGACTAAAGGAATCGTTACGAAGCAAGTCGTTACGATGACTAAAGGATCGTTACGAAAGCAAGTCGTTACGATGACTAAAGAATCGTTACGAAAGCAAGTCGTTACGATGACTAAAGAAATCGTTACGAGATCAAGTTGTTATCGAACGATTTCTTTTGAAATCAGAAGAAGATTCAATTATGAAGAAATCGTTACAGTTCTACTGTAATCGTTATGATCTATAAAAAACCGATGTGTACTTAGACAAATATGATGCTTGCATACAATGTAAGATGCTTACCTGTTTTGGCTTATTTGGTATTAATTCCTGTGCTTAAGACTTGTAGAAAATAGGTTAGTGACCTTTAATTAAGGGTTTGATAATTATCATAAATAAGGTTTTGTTAATCACCAAAATAGAAATGTAATTACTTTTAATTACATGGGGATAGACTGTTCATCAATCTCCCCCTTTTTGGTGATGACAAAATTTAACAAATTAACAAACTTTAGCAAATAGCACAGATAAATAGATCTCCATATGTATTTCAGAGCTGCAATAATTCTCCCCCTTTTTGTCATTAGCAAAAAAATGCAAGGAAAAGACAAAGAAGAAGAGAAAACAACTGAATGAGACAGGAAATACTATTGTATTCATTCATTCTGGGAAGGTACAGGGAGATAAAAGGCAGAGAGAGGAGGGAGGCAAAATGAGAAATGATTTCCCATGCCTGTTCTTCCTGCTTTTCAAAAACTTGACGAAATACACCAGGGGCAAGAGTGTACTTGGGTCCCATGGAGGGAGCCATTCTCTTCAAATGGAGAGCCAACTGCTCATCAAGGAAATTGGCATAGGCATCTCTGTCAAGGGAGATTCTTTTGAAGGAAATGGAGCCAAAACTAGCTCGAGCAAGAAACTGATCAACTGAAATGGGATAGAAGTTCTGCTTGGCCTTCAGCTCTTGACAGAGGGCTACATAGACTTTATAACGCTCAACCAAATCTGGAAGGGATCCTGGACTAGGTGAATCGAATTCATGTCTAAAAAATAGCTTCTGAAACTGGAGGGTGACCTTCCCTGGCTTGACATTCATTAAGTACTGACAGCTGCTGAGCAGAGAGAGGGTAAAATCTGGCCCAGTCTGAAGGTGTCAACCTCTCACATTCTGACAGGATGGGAGCTAGAACCTCAGCACTGACATGGCCTTGGTGGTATTCTCTGAAGAGAAATCTATGAAATGCCACTTGGAAGCCCTTCTGTACCTTGATTCTGCCCATTACTCTGGCAAAACGTTCAAAGATGATAGACCCAACAGAAGAGTCCATGACCAGAGAGTGAATAGGGGGAAGCAAGATTTCCTCTGGCACCTGAAGGGTGGCAAAGTCCACTTGGATAGCTTCAGAGTGGGCGTCGGCTGAACCAAGTGCATCTATGGCCTGCTTAAACTGGCTGAATTGGACCTCAGGGAGTCGATGGACATATCTATAGTTGTTGAAGAGTTGGAAATGCCTGGCCATCTTGATCTCCTTCTGAATAAATGGGGCCCAACAATGCTTGTGATGAATTTGGAACCATTCTGAGAGAGTCAGGGAATGGTCCCTTGGAGGGAATCTAGCAGACTTAGCCAAAACAAATTTTTTGTACAGCTCTCTGTGCCCCTAGCCCATTGCTCTTCAGTCTTGGAATGAGCAATAGAAAAGATTTTGGATTTTTCAGATTTGGTGAGAGGGGTATAAGGTAGAATGACATTTAAATGGTCTGAGAGATTAAGAAAAGAAGGTTGACAAGGGTGGCAAAGACAACCTTCTGAAGATATTCTCTATACAGTGGTTTATTTTTGTTGTCCACTGTGAGAGAAAACCACAGAGGTGGATGAAGAGGTTCAGAGGAAAGAGGAGGTGGATGAAATTTTCCTCTTTTTAGGAGCAGAACTAGAAGAGTCTGCCCTATGGATATGATCCCCAACCTTCAGTACAGACCGGAGGATGACTTCTTCAAACTCATCCTTGATTTTCCCAAGATAGGGAGATTCAAGTTGAGCACCCTCAGGAATTACAGTAATGAAAGAGGGTGGAGGAGAAGGATGTAAAAGGGAATGTGAGGTAGTAGGAGGGATATCTGATGGTCCAGAGGATGATGGACCAGAAGAAGAGGAGGCTCCAGCTGATGATGACACTGGAGGAACCTCAAAATAGGTGGAGGTGGAAAAGGGTGTTGAAGATGCAGGAGATGAAGTGGATTGTGAAGGAAAAGGTGTAGGTGATGAGATGGTTCTGGGTTGTGGTTCTTGAAGGTTTGAGGTGCAGGTGGAGCTGTGGATGATGAAGGTGGTGATGAGGGTACAGGGGTCTGAGTGGAGGAAGGAGCTGGGGGCTCAGGAGCTACAGCTTCTGCTTCTTCAGCTATGAGCTGCACAGATTCTGACTCCAAAGCCCTGATGGCCCTGACACCTTCTCAGCTGGCTCTGAAGCCCTGAACCACTGACCTCAGCTTGCCCTGAAGGCCCTGATGGCCCTGAACCACTGACCTCTGCTGGTAGATAGCTGCTGCCGGCCCTGATGGCCCTGCCTCTTGCTCATCTGGCCCTGATGGCCTGGGAACACCTTCTTCACTTCTTTGATCAGCAGGAGGAGGAGGAGGAGCTTGGGCTCCAACTGCCTTCAAAATCTCTGAAAGCATTGTCTTCATGCTTCCTAACTCCTTATTGAACCATCTTACAACATTCTTTACTTGAGACAACTCCTTGGATGTGGAGGCCTGGCTCATGAAGATGGAATTTACATCGGATTGCAATGAGCAGAGGATCTCCCCTTGAGCATCCAATCTTTCTATGACAGGCTTCAAATTTATAATGACTCTTTGCCTCATCTGTCTCTGATAAGGAGTGTCAGCTAGGAGAGGGACATCTGGAACTTCTGCTGCTTTCCCTTTCTCCTGGGCCTTGTCCATTTGAGGCTGCTGATCTTGGTCATCCTCAGAATCTGAGGAACTGGCAGTCTCACCTTCTCTGAACTGGTTTTCTGGGGGATTTTCATTTCCCTCCCCTGAGTCTCACTGCCCTTCTCAACTTCAGCTTCTGCTTCAGCATGCACACTTTCCATGGGAACTTCAGTTGTGCTGCTGCTGCTTTTCTTCTTGAACTGGGAGGACTTCTGAATGAATTTCAGTGTGGCCTGATGCCACAGCACTGACTCCCTGGAACTTCTGTCACTGACTGCTCCCCCTCAATGGGAGCATCTTCCATTACAACATCCTCTTGAACTTGGACTTGCTCCTGCTGGCTTGGAGCTTCTTCCATAACTACATCTGCTGTGGGGACCTCTGCCACAGATTTTTCTATACTTGGCTCATGTGCAACTGGCTCCCCTTGAGAGATGGAGTCCAGTGCATCCCTAAGTAGACTGCCTACTTGGGAAGATGGAAGAGGAACCTCTGAGAATTGCCCAATGGGCTCAATGTCTTCAGGAGGAATGTCCTCAATCCTTCTACTGGATTCATCAACTACTGCTGCTTCTGGTGTTGGTGCTGCTGCTACTGCTGGAACTACCTCTGCTGCTGCTGATTCTGCCACTGCTGTTGCTTCTGATACAGGTTCATGGCCTTCTTGGGTTTCACCAAGGATGGCTTCACCCTCAACAGCCCGTTTTAGACCATACACCATTGACTACAGAAAACCACTTTTTCTCAAATTTCTGGACCTAATAGCTTGGCCCATCTTTTCAGATACATCACCCACTACACTTATTCCAAAATGATGAAAGATTTTGGTAAGATGGGCATAAGGTAGGGAGATATTCAATTTGCTCTTAATGTCCCACACTTGGGATCTTGCAAACCTCATTCTCTCCATTATCAACTCTGCAGTGTTAATCTCCTGATTCTGGATAGCCCAGAACATCAGGTCTGAATCAGCCTTGGTGCATGAAGAAAAGTTGCACTCCTTGGTACATGATTTGACAGATAATAAAGTGCAAAAGCCTGTTAAAGGCACTGAGCTGGTTAATATCCAGCTTTCCATCCTTCAGCCTATACTCCGGGCCTATTATTCCCAAACCCTTGACATGAGTGTCCACAGTGTGGACTCCACTGCGACCGGAAGTAGAAACTTCAAACAAGATGCTAACAATTCCCTGGTGATCCTGATTTGGGTTCCCTTGACCATAGAAGTCAGGGTCCCATCCTCCTCTGTCTTCAGACAGACATAGAAAGCCTTGACAAGATCTGGATAACTTACATCAGAAAGGGTTGCAATCTTCGTCCATTTCAGCCTTGTAGAGCTTCAACCAAACTGCCCATTCCGTTCTTCTCCAAGTCTGCTAAATCCACTGCTTTGTGCCCGCAAAGCTTTGCCTTGACTGAAGCGAACCTAGTTGCTCTTCTGCGGTGAGGAATGCAGCTCCGTAACCCCCAACACTGCCGAAACAGTTGAAGAGGCCATGGAATCAAGCAAGAAGAGGTTCTGGAGGTCTGGAAGGGTGGTTGAAGGAGAAACCCTCAAGAAATTTCTGGCGGGAGAGGTTGAAGGCTTCAAATCTGATGGAAGTTGATGCCGGGGGCGAAGGGTTATCGCCTCAGGCAAGAGAACAAAGGAGATAAAGAGGGGAGACGAATCATTCTTATACCGATTACGGGATTTATGAAATAGAGAATAAATGTCCCCTTTTTGAAGAGGTGCGCCTTTATGGCGAAAAATGACAAACTCCAGTTTGAAAGAAATAAAGAATTACACAAAACGAACCGACAGGAGAATTTACGCAAGAAGGATAAATGAGAAGTAATTGATAATTTTTGCTCACTTCAAGGAGAATAATTAATTGGGCTCCGAAATTTAATATTTCAGTATTTAACAGATAAATCTATCACAATTTACACATGCCTAATTCCCTTCTGAGAGAAGTGAACCTCTCTTCGGGTAAGGCTTTTGTGAAGATATCTGCCAACTGATTATTTGTATCAATGAAAGATATTTCAATATTACCATTAGCTACATGATCACAAATAAAATGATATCTAACCTCAATGTGTTTGGTTCTTGAGTGCTGTACTGGATTCTTGGTTAAGTTTATGGCACTTGTGTTGTCACATAACAGTGGAATTGACTTGATGTGCATTCCGTAGTCCTCAAGTTGTTGCTTTATCCATAGGAGTTGTGTACAGCAACTTCCAGCAGCCACGTACTCAGCTTCAGCTGTTGAGAGTGCTACTGAATTCTGCTTCTTGGAGGACCAGGATATCAAGCATCCTGCAAGAAATTGACAACAGCCACTGGTGCTTTTTCTATCTAGTTTGCATCCAGCATAGTCAGCATCAGAGTACCCTACTAAATTTACTTCACATGATTTTGGATACCAGATACCTAGATCATGAGTTCTAGATAAATATCTGAAAATTCTTTTAACATTAATTAAATGAGATTCTCTAGGGTCTGCTTGATATCTAGCACACATGCATACACTAAATAGTATATCAGGTCTGCTGGCAGTTAAGTAAAGTAGAGACCTATCATACCTCTATAGATCTTTTGATCTACTTTCTTACCATCTTTGTCACTGTCCATTCTTGTTGAAGTGCTCATTGGTGTTGACAGTGGCTTGGAATTTTCGAATCCAAACTTCTTCAAGAGCTCCTTGGTGTATTTGGTTTGACAGATGTGGGCCATCTCCTCCTTGCTTGATTTGTAATCCAAGGAAGTAGTTCAGCTCCCCCATCATGCTCATCTCAAATTCTCCCTGCATAAGCTTCTCAAAGTACTTGCAAAGAGATTCATCAGTAGATCCAAAAATTATGTCATCTACATAAATTTGTACAAGTAGTATGTGCTTGACCTTTGACTTTATAAATAAAGTGCTATCTACTTGTCCTCTAGTGAAACCATGATCTAATAAAAAAGAACTAAGCCTTTCATACCAGCTCTAGGTGCTTGCTTTAAACCATATAATGCCTTATGAAGTTTAAAACATGATTTGGAAATTCTGAATCATCAAAACCCGGGGTTGTTCTACATAAACTTCTTCTTTAATGAAACCATTTAAAAATGCAGATTTGACATCCATTTGAAATAATTTCAAATCTAGAGCAGATGCATATGCAAGTAAAATCCTAATAGCCTCAAGTCTAGCTACAGGTGCATAGGTTTCATCGAAATCTATACCTTCCTCTTGGGAATAGCCTTGAGCAACCAATCTGGCCTTGTTTCTTAAGATCACACCAGTTTCGTCCAATTTATTTCTGAACACCCATTTGGTGCCAATAACTGGATGACCTGATGGTCTAGGAACAAGTGACCATACATGGTTTCTCTTGAACTGATTCAGTTCATCTTGCATGGCTAGAATCCAAGACTCATCAGTAAGAGCTTCATTGACTGTCCTAGGCTCTATTTGAGAAACAAATGCTAGGTAATCACAAGGGATTACATTACCTCTTGTTCTTACCCCTACAGATGGATCACCAATAATATTTTCAGGTGGGTGATCTTTCTTGTATCTCCACTCCTTTGGAAGATTTTCATGTTCAATGTCTGTTTGCTGCAAGTCTTCCAGAGGTGGATCTTCCTTGTCCTCAATTGATGTGTTCTTTAATTTCTTAGACAAGTCATCTGCATCATCAATGTCACTCTCTGCTTCCTTTCTCAAGGAAGGGTTAGTTTCATCAAAAATAATATGTACAGACTGTTCAATCAATAAGGTGCGTTTATTAAACACTCTATAACCTTTAGGTTTAGAAGCATACCCCATGAAGATGCCTTCATCTGATTTGGCATCCAACTTACCAATGTCTCTTTTGCCATTGTTGTGAATGAAGCATGGACATCCAAAGGTTCTGAAGTGACTGATCTTTGGCTTCTTTCCCTTGAACAACTCATATGCAGTCTTCTTCAAGATGGGTCTGATCATTACTCTATTAATGATATAGCTTGCTGTGTTCACTGCTTCAGCCCAGAAATACCTTGGTAAATCATATTCTGACAGCATTGTTCTTGCCATATCCAATAAGGTTCTATTCTTCCTCTCAGCAACTCCATTTTGCTGTGGTGTCCTTGGTGCTGAGAAGTTATGCTCAATCCCTTGGTCATCACAGAATTTTGCAAATTTTCATTTTGAAACTCTCCTCCATGATCTGACCGGATTCCAACAATGCAAAACTTCTTGTCTTTCTGTACTCTTCTGCTGAAGCTTACAAAACTATCAAAGGTATCATCTTTATGCTCCAGAAGGAAACCCATGTGAATCTGGAATAATCATCCACAATAACAAATCCAAAATTCTTTCCTCCAAGACTAGTGGTCCTCATTGGCCCGAATAAATCCATGTGAAGGAGTTCTAAGGGTTTAGAGGTGGTTACCACAGTCTTTGACTTGAAGGAACTCTTAGTGTGCTTCCCTTTTGCACAAGGTCTGCAGATACCATCCAATTTATTGCTGACCTTTGGCAGACCTTCCACAAGACTTCTCTTTCTGAGCTTATTCATGCCATCCAAACTACAGTGGCCCAATCTTCTGTGCCACAGCTCAGTTGACTGCTCTTTGCTGGCCGCTAAACAAACGTCTTGATCCTTGAGTTCTTCAAGATAGAGCACATACAGGTTCTTTTCTCTGTTAGCTTCGAAGATTACTGCTCCATCCTTCAGGATACTGCACTTGGACTCTTGGAACTTGATCTGATGACCTTTGTCACAAAGTTGGCTGATGCTTATGAGGTTGTGCTTTAGCCCTTTGACACACAGTACATCTTCAATAATTGTTTTCCCTTTGTTGCTCACAGAACCACTGCCTATCACTGTTCCTTTTCCATTATCTCCATAGGTGACTGTTCCTTCTTCAGCTTGGAGATGAGTGAACAACTTCTTGTTCCCTGACATATGCCTTGAGCACCCACTGTCTAGGTACCATTTTGATGCTCGAAGGCTTCCCTAAAAGGGAGACATTAAGTTTTAGGTACCCAAGTTCTTTTGGGTCCTTGTTGGTTAGTGTCAACAATTTCCTTTTTAATTATCCATTTCTTATGTCTAGTTGGACATGTTAATTTTATATGTCCTAACTTATTGCAATGGCTACAGCAGGACATTTTTGTTACTCTTTCAATATATTTGAAATTGGCTTTGTATGCTGTATCTTGTTCAGGTGTAAACTTCAGAGTTGGATATATCTTAGGGTGAATTATTGTTTCTTCATTTTCTGGTGGTGTATATCCTAAACCATGTTTCTTCTTTCCTGAACGTCTAGCACCTTTTAATATTAAGGAGTTCTTACCATTTGTAAATTTCTCCAATGTGCTTGACAGTTTGTCATTTTCTTCATTTAAAGTTTTAATTTCTTTTCTCAGTTCATCTGAACTTTCTTGTTTTCTAATCTAATTATTTGTTTGTTTTTATCTTTTAGATCTTCACATAACAGTTCATTTCTTCTTGTAAGTTCAGTTATTTGTTTTTCTAATTCTTCATTTTCTATTTTTAGATCTGAATTAGTGTTTTCTAAACATGCAGTTTTTTCTTACTAACTTTTAACAGTTTTGTTACTTCCCTATATTTATAGTATAATTCGTTGAAAGCTTCTTTTAGATTATCAGAATCAAAATTATTGCAAGAATCAAAGATGAATCAGAAGTTACCTTCTCTTCAGTGTTTGCCATAAAAGCCAAGTTGGCTTCTTCTTCTTCACTGTTTGAGCTTGACTCATTGTCTGAGTCGCTGCTGTTGCTCCATGCTGCTGCCATAGCCTTTTTCTTATGCCTCCTGAATTTCTTGGAGCTTTCTCTCTTTCTGAATTCAGGCTTCTTGAGCTTTGGGCATTCTGCTTTGATATGTCCTGCTTTTTGCACTCGTAGCATATGGGCTCGCCCTTTTTCTGATCCTTTCCATCTGGTTTCTTGAAGTCCTTATTTTTCTTAAGTGTCTTCTACCAGATTGGAACTTCTTCTTTTTGGCTAGAATGCACTGCAGTCTTCTTGATAGCATGGCTTCTTCATCTTCGCAATCATTTGAGCTTTCATCTTCGGCTGATGACTCATCTGATCTGTCTTCTTCTGCTTTAAGAGCATTTGAATGTTTCTTTCTGTTTGAGGATTCTCCTAGTCTCTCCATATTTATCTCGTGGGCCATAAGGGATCCAATGAGCTTTTCCAAAGACATCTTCTTTAGATCATTAGCTTCCTCAATGGCTGTTACCTTGGGAGTCCATGTAGATGGAAGAGATCTAAGGATTTTTCTGACCATATCTCCAATCTCATAGGTCTTCCCCAGTCCTACTAATCCATTTGTAATGTCTGTGAATCTACTGAACATTTGAGTTATGGACTCTCCTGGCTGCATCTGGAACCTCTCATATTGAGTTACCAGAATATCTATTCTGGTTTCCTTAACCTTGTCCGTGCCTTCATAAGTGATTCTCAGTTTTTCCCACATCTCCATTGCGGATTTGCAGGCTGATACTCTATTGAATTCTTTCTTGCTGAGAGCACAGCACAGAATGCTTTTAGCCTTACAGTTTAAGAAATCTTCTTCCTGTCATCATCTGTCCACTGAGCCTTTTCGTTGGTGACTAGGAGATCGCCTTCTTCAACTATGGACCATATCTGGTAGTCATTACCTTGTAGAAAATATTCCATTCTTGTTTTCCAGTAAGCATAGTCTTCTCCATCAACAATGGTGGTGGTTGACAGACTGACCTTCATTGTGACCTTGGCTGCCATGGATCTTTACTCTTCAGATCGTTGGATCTTCTTCTTTGTCGAAGAGACTCGCTCTGATACCACTTGTTGCCCAGTTAGGTAGCCCAGAGGGGGGGGTGAATGGGTCTTTAAAATTTATCAATTAATACTGTTCACTAAAAACGTTCACAAAGAAATACACTTTGAAGATTGTTAGTGTTAGTAAAGAAAAACAACAAACACAAGAGGACAATCACACAACACCAGATGTATCCTGGTTCGGACCTCCTTTCCACAGGAGTCCTACGTCCAGTCCCTGAGCAACAACTCAGGATTTCAGTAATTAGGGTACAGTCCCCCTATGGACACTACAACACCCAGCTTAGCTGATCTTCTCTTCCTAGCCCGAAGAGGAACAACACCCTGGATACCCCACCAGGTCTTCCTTCACACCAGAAGGGCACACACACACCTTGGATACCACCAGGTCTTCCTTCACACACGAAGGGTACAAGCACAAAAACAAGTAAAAAGGAGATTAAGCCCCTAGATCAAGCTTCGACAAGCCAAGATCTGAAGCTAAGGACTGAGAGCAATGAGTTCTACAAACAAAAGCTCACTCTCAGAACCAAACAAGCTCTCTCGAAAATCAACAAACCATGCAGAGAGCAAAGAGCTGATCTAATGGAATGAGGCTTGGCTCTTTCTTGAGAACTCGCCAAAGACTTGATGATTAGAGTGTTTTTTTGTATAACTATCATTCTCTCTATATATTTCTTCTGGAGCTCCTTTCTTCAACATAAAGCTTCAATTTGAAATATAGACATTGAAGTATTCGTTGCCTCTAGCTTTTGGTGGACGTTAGACTGAGTGGCACTTGGAAGCTTCCAGTCAACAGTCCTTTATCCATTTGTGCACGCAAAGAGATAGGATCTTCTGAAGTGTCCTTTGGCTTCTACAAAGTCCAACGTTGTATGACGAATGTTTGTCAGAGACCTGCATACATTAAATGCTAGAACAGTGGACAGCTAGGCTGTCTCTTGTTGTCAGTCACTGTTGGTGTGAATATTCACCAAAATAGTAATGCCATTTTGCTGTTCTAAAAGATGCATATAGAATAGACACGATAATAGATGATATCATGTAGCACCCCGAAAATTTTAACTACATAAAAACTCAAATAAATGGAAATAAATAATTTCCATAATATCAGAGTATTTAAAACATATGTATCATTATCGTATGTGCTAAAACACATCGAAAAATTCCGTAAAAATTATAAATCAACCCTAAAAATTATTACTAAATGTTTCACAAAGAAAATTTTGAAACGAAAAATCGTATTAGCCAAGTTTAAAGTGTTTCGTGACTTATTATCGTAATTCATGAATAAGTCGACAAACCATTATCACACGTACTCGGTGAGTTAGAAATTAAATAAAAATCATATATGGACTTCAAATAATATTCTCTAATGACTCATCAAGAAATGTGGGTCAATAAAAATCATTTGGACTAGGTTTAAGAGTTATTGTGACCGATTATCTAAATAAGGAAACAAGTCGGAAAACCGTTAACACGGAAATACGACGCAATCAAAAATTAAATAAAAGTGTTGGGGAGACTTCCAACATTATATATTGATGACCCATTATCATAATTGGGCCAATGGCAACATTTGGCCCAAAAATCAAATAAAGCTAGAAAATACATAGAAATTCGTAACCATAAATAAGCTGAAATTAAAAAGAGGCAATTAGAGTTGAATTGGGATGCAATCATGCATTCATGGCAACCCAATTCGTGCCTAACTATGAGGGGAGGTTCCTAATGCCTCACACACTCAAAGGGAGGAGGAAATCATCAAAAATAGGAAACCAACATGCCAATCCCAAATCCTAAACACCATGGTTACTTAAATACTCTTCACCCAAACCCTAGGAATGAATTTAGAACTTGCTAGGGTCATGTGGAGGAGCTCTTGGTGGCTGAGGAGCTGTGGGACGACCACAAGAAGCCGTTCTTCTTCCCCTTCTCGTCTGCTGCGACCTGCACAAACCACCCTCTTGAAGTCGACCAAAGGTGAGTCAAACCTAAACCAAACCTTGCAAGGCCTATACCCCTGGAAAGAGGGTCAAGTCTACGTTCTAACCCAAGTGGAATGCCCAAATTCCATGCAGTATACACGGAGTAGTAAGCGTTTTCCTCCAAGTGGTCTGAACACAGGTTTTCTGGAATAACGGGACTTCTTCAACCCAAAAGGTAGGTTTTCTCGGGCCAAATCTTAACATATCCTATACAATGTGTAGAGAATCAAGTTAACTTTCATTTCCACTGGTTTCATCGAATTTCATTTAGTAGATTTTGAATTATAGGCGTTTTGCTAAAGTCGCGCACTGTTAGAGATTTCCCGTTCTTAATATGTTGCACATGTTTCAAGACCGAATTAGAGAAAACTTATAACATGAAAGTTATTCTACTAGTTGTCCTCGTCAGGTTTCATGTTGAACGTTTTGTCTAAATCTCATTAGTTAGAGAGTTATAAGCACGTTAAGAGGGTTGCTGCATAAAACTACGTCTTCAAGTTACCCTTGGTCTGACCTTGTGTTCCCCGTGATCAAACCTATCGAAACCGTCTTTATTGTTCAATTCCGATTACTGAAGTACCCTAGTATGTCTAGGTTATTTTAAAACTAGTTTCGTTATTTTTCACGCACCGTGCAATTTGTTCTCTATTTTAGAACAACCCTATGTCAAAAGAAGGAAAGACAGGTCCGCAATCCAAGGCACTGTCCTTGCTCTGTCCGAGCCAGGCACGGACCCTGTGAACGCGACGGCCCGATATGTCGCTTTCAGAGGGTTGATTGCGACATACCCCTTGTCGCTTTCGCAAGGCGACATACGCTCTGTCGCTATCTACCTGCCTGATCTGACTTCCCTGTCGCGATGCTTACACACCTATGTCGCGATCTGACCCCGACCTGACAACGCCCTGTCGCCTTCCTTATATGGCTATGTCGCGATCTCAGGATTTTTACCGGAAACCACGTGTTTTCTTACAAAGTTTTCTGCATATACCCGAGGTCTGTATAAATGTGATATTTGCTGTGTAAGTTACCTGTCTTGGGTCCGATCATTACATGATTGTTGTTTAATGGCTTAAAAGCGATTAACCCATTTAAAAAGCTTTAATTACATGAATGCTATTCTAAGTGCTCCTTAAATGTTATGATCCATTCGTGCTACTTGTGATTTAATCTTCCTACTGTTCTTCCACGTTTAAATGATAATGGTTATCATAAAATCTTGCAAACCATGATTAGTTAAAGTGCATAGTTTTATTCCATGTTATCTTGTCAAGTGCTTCCTGCGAGTTTGAGACCGATGGTTTGTGAATTGAGACACGCGTACCGCACTACACACTAGCACTATTAGGCAGTCTTTCTTGGAAATTGGAAACTCTCTACCGGTCATTCCGAATCGGTAGACTAGCGACCTTTTCACCAAGGCCTCCGTAAATCTCCTCTGACCATGGATTCCCACATGGCCGACGAGTTGGTTGTACCATTGAAGTTCCCTGGAGATAGCATGCACTTCCTTTCTCTTCTTGATCTCGTGAGTGTGACTTACAAACTAGACTAAAGCCATTAATGTAAAGATTGAACAAAAGTATAAATTGTACCGTTATGCTGCCGAATTTATCTCTTGACCATTGTTATCATGAAATCATGTTCAATTACCTATTACTTGTTCCCATCATCATCATGAACATGACATTACACATGCTTACTTATTGAAACTCTCATTGGCCATTATAAATGACTGTGGGTATCTACATTTAAAAATTTAAGTGAGATGCTGACAGGGCACGGCGTGTGTCTAAGGGCTCCAATCTAGCCCCAATGACGGCGAGTCATAGATATACTGTTAACCATGGGGTATAATGATTACTGGCGTTGCATCTGCGCTGGAAAATCATGCGTGCGTGTTGAATGATAGATACAATACCACATACACGTGACCTAGTGTACATTCTTGATGGATCTTTTCTCGGTGTACATTAGTGTCTACGTGCCTGATTAGTGTTACTTGATCGTGCTCATGCGTGCTTGCTGCTTGCTTGCTTGCGTGATATGGCCATCCTGCATTTATTGCAATTTACATGATATCTTGTGTGCTTGTACAAAGTGATCTATTTCTAGTTCTCTCTTGTCATCTTGTTCATCAATCTTGTTCTATCATGATCTCTCTCTCTAGCTTGTTTTATATATCATGTTTTAACGTGTTTTATTCGTACTTGCATATCATTCATCGTACTTGCCTAGTTCTAAAATGTTAATCACTTATATCATTGCCCGCACATTGAGATATAAATCCAACTGGGCTAGTTTGCTCATTCCCTACTTTTACCCAATCTAGGTGACCATGAAGTGCAAGAGGAAGAGCAAGTCGAGGATGGGAATGCGTCCGAGTGAAGAGCGTTCCAAACATGAGTCGATCTATAGTTAGTTTATTTTGAGTGTTAGAACAATGTAGTAGGAAGTGAGGTAGTATGTACTTTTGCTTTTATTGAGTCTTAGTCCTGTATTAGTTTATCTGAGACAAATATGAGATTTGAATACAATTTATAATTGAGTTCACATTTGGGCCCTATTATGATGTTGTGTTGATACACATTTAGTGCGTGCTAGCTAGAGGCTTATTTGCCGACTGTCCACGTCTCGAAATATCGACTCGAATTCTTCGAACTAATATCCGCTGCGTAATTCTCGGGATGTGACATATCATCTGTATGCAGGCAGAGATACGTTCAGTCTTCATTAAATGCACAGCTGTCAAAAGAATATGTGCGAAGACTTTGACTATTCAACCCAATGAAAGGATAAGTCAAATGTCAAGTTGATTGATATAAAATCGATGCATTTATGACTTATGAAATCGTTATGCAACCTAACAGCAAATCGTTATGAGATATGAAAGAATCGTTGTGAGATATGAAACAATTGTTTTGAAATCTTAAGAAGTCGATGCGCAAAGCAAATTGTTATGAGAACCAAAGAAATCGATGTGATAATAAAATCGTTGTGATCACTAAAGGAATTGTTATGAAAGCAAGTCGTTACGATGACTAAAGGAATCGTTACGAAAGCAAGTCGTTACGATGACTAAAGGAATCGTTATGAAAGCAAGTCGTTACGATGACTAAAGGAATCGTTACGAAAGCAAGTCGTTACGATGACTAAAGGAATCGTTACAAAAACAAGTCGTTACGATGACTAAAGTAATCGTTACGAGAGAAAGTCGTTACGATGACTAAAGGAATCGTTACGAAAGCAAGTCGTTACGATGACTAAAGGAATCGTTACGAAAGCAAGTCGTTACGATGACTAAAGGAATCGTTATGAGAGCAAGTCGTTATAGGAACGATTTCTTTTGAATCAGAAGAAGATTCAATCTATGAAGAAATCGTTACAGTTCTACTGTAATCGTTGTGATCTATAAAAGAAACCGATGTGTATTAGACAAATATCTGCTGCAGATACAATGTAAAGATGCTTACCTATTTTGGCTTATTTTCCTTTGGTATTAATTCCTGTACTTAAGACTTGTAGAAAATAGGTTAGTGACCTTCAATTAAGGGTTTGATAATTATCACAATAATAAGGTTTTGTTAATCACTAAAATAGAAATGTAATTACTTCTAATTACATGGGATAGACTGTTCATCACTTTCCTCCGTGATTTGGATTTGCTTCGTTTGTTCGGCAAGCTCGTGTCTCTCGACATTTTCGTCATGCACACACTCATACTCAGAAATGGCCGGATCTTTGGCTTTTATTGAATTTACATAACATCGATGGGCCTCGGTCTGGTTTCCAGCAACCTCGCCTATCCCGTATAGTGTGGAGAACTTTAGTTTCTGATGATATGTGGAGGGGACCCCTCCAGCTTTCCCAGGATCCTTCGGCCGAAGATGGCGTTGTAGGCCGACTTCACTTTCACCACAAGGAAGTTGGCCTCAACGGTTACAAGACACGGTCGAGTTCCGAGGGTCACCTTTCAACTGATTGGCCCCTCGGTGCTGACTGACGACCCGCTGAACCCGAATAAAGGCGTGGCCACGGGTTTCAGCTCGGTGCTTAAGTCAGTCGTTTTTACATAACAATCATAGAAAAGGATGTCGGGAGCCGCTCCAATGTCCACCAGAATTCGATGCACGCTGTACCCGTCCATGTCCGCGTAAATTACAAGTGCGTCATCGTGGGGGAAGTTGAGGCCGATGATGTCGTCCTCGAAAAATGTAATAACGCCCTGGGGTCCCGGGGCCGAGCCCCCCGAGCTCAAGCCAACGGCCGACGCGTACGCCTTCCGCTTTCTTCCGCTATCTCCTCCTCCGGCCGAGCCCCCGGCCAAGACGAGGACCGCTCCTTTACCCCCGCGAGCTCACGCTCCTCCTCGGGGGTCCGCTCCTTTGCCCGCCCATCGACGACGTCTCTTCCGATGATACCGCGCCACAGCATGTCCGCGATCTCCATCTTGAGGCTTCGGCACTGGTCGGTGATGTGCCCATAGCCCTTGTGATACTCGCAATATTGATCTGCTCCACGCCCCGGCGGAGGCCTTGGAAGCGGCTCGGGCCGCCGAAACTCGGGCAATCTCTTTATGATAGGCAGGATCTCGGACGAGAGTCTATTGAAGTTGGGGAGATCTCAGGTGCACCTATACTCATCTTGTCAGCGGTTTGAGCTCGACCACTTATCTCCACGAGATGATGACTCGTCCTTCCGAGGCTTCTTCGGCTCCGGCGCTTTGCTTGATGACCCCAGCTCGGACGAGCGCCCCAGCTTGCCTGATGCACCGAGGGTGGACTCAAGCCTCGCGTACTTCTGCATGCGGGAGAGTAAATCGGAAATACTCACAGGCGGATTTTTGGCGACGGACGCGACGAACAGTGTGTTGGTGCAGACTCTCGTCAAGATGTTGACGGCCGTCCGCAAGTCGAGGTCGATCACCTTCATAGCCTCTAGCTAGAATCTTTTGGCATAGTCGCGGAAGAGCTCACCGTTTCTTTGAGCCACGTGCCACAGGTCATCGGTTCATAGGGAATGCTGCACCATGTTGTAAAAATGATCCAGGAACCACTGGGCGAAGTCATGGAAGCTCATCACCGACTGCGTCGGGAATGTTTTGAACCATTGTAGCGCCGCATCGTCGAGGGTTGACATGAAAGCTCGGCACTTCAGCGCATCGGAGAGGTTCACCATCTCAACCTGTCCCTGGAAATTATTAAGGTGGTGGACCGGGTTAGTAGTTCCATTATATCACCGAAATTTTGAGAGTTGCAGCTTCATGGGCACTTGCGCCGAAGTTATTTCCTCGACGAATGGTGGGGTGGAAAGTAACGTCGTCACCGAGGGAACCCGAGTCCCTCGTTGTACTGCCTCAATTTTCCTGTTCATCTCCTGGAGGTCGCTCCTCCACCGAGGCTCCGCCGGAAGTGTGCTCATAGCCACCGGCGTCGACTCGGCCGAATCATGGTCGACCTCCATCGTCTTGGCGGTCCCGTGGTCCGTTGCCACGGCAAGGGCAGTTAGAGCCGCCGCGGGGACTTGAGGGGCTGGCGCGGATGCTGCTGGGGCCACTGCTTGGATGTCGGCGTGACTTACCGACATCGCTGGCGGAGCGGCGCGATCTTCTACTACCTCAGTGCCACCGATGCCCGGATCAAGGACAGTCGGGCACCCTGCTGCCTCACCTTGCACCGCCACGGCCTGTTGCCTCTGCTCCAACTGGGCCAACACCTCGTGAAGTCCCGCCACTAGAGCCTCGGCGCGGTCAAGGCGGGTAGAGGTGCTGGACCCTTGCTCCCCCCGCCGTGACCTCCGCAACTTCCGTCGAAGGGACGATCTCTTCTTTGGATGAGCGCGCAGCGATTTTTCTCTTAGGAGCATGAGAGCAAGCTTTTTGTTCAGTTTCCCACAGACGGCGCTAAATGTTACTGCTAGAGTAACGAACTCGGCCGCAGCCGAGTGACTCCCAAGGGAAGACGAGTCAATCGCGCGCGCGCCACTCGCCAAATGTTGTACCTGCAAGACCACCGAGTCACCTCGGTTGGAAAGGGCTCTGATGCTTAAGTCAGGCTCGGTAGGTCGGAGGAATGGAGTTTTTGGACCAGGAATTGCGTACCTCCTGTGTGAGAGATGTCTCACCCTTTTATAATGGTTCCGTGATTGCGATTACGGTAAGTGGGTCGAAGACGTGCCCCGGGATCTGTCTGAGATTCCCGCTAACCGATTCAGCGGTGCCAATTACGGATAGCTTGTGGTCGCGATTCTCGGGTTGTCTTGCCACTAATGGGATTTCCATAATCGTCGTGTGGGAGCGGTTTAGAGGACGTGACCCATGATCCTTGGGCCTTTCCGTACTCTGACTTTCCCTTGTAGCAATTCGGCACACTAGGGGATTTAGTCTTACGAGTTCTCATCGCTCGCCTTTGAAGCAACTCGGCCGATGAAGCTCGTCCCGCCGAGCCATTGGGCGCCAGTATAATACCGAGTAACCCCTGCCTCGGTCAGGGCGGTTAGACCAAATCGCCTCCGGTTGCAATTGGCCGAAGACCCCCCCTCTGTGCCAGTTTACCGAGTGACGACCTGTACCAATCTCGAGCCGAGTGGCTGAATGATGACCCGTATCAGTATATAATTCCAAAATTTCTCTCAAGCCAACTAAGAAAGTTTGATTTCTTTTCCACTTGGGTCAGTTTGGCTATAATTTACTCTCTTATAGGAGATTCTCACATAAATGAAGGGAAAGGTGTTAGGTAAGAGACATACGCCAATCAAACACCAATACTTCCGGGTATACCTTTTTTTTTGTTAGATAGGAAAGGAGGAAGTTTCACTGACATTTTCAAAGTGTGAACATATAGCCTAGGTCTAGAAAAGTGTTGTCTGCGCATTTAATATTTGAGTCTTTCAGATATGCAGAGATTTTGCTCCAAAATTTTATAATCAAATGAGCAGCATATTCGAACATGCAGGTGCAAGAAAAAAAATGAATCTAGTTAAGTTATGCTATTGACCAATGATAAGACAACTTAGCCAATCGATAGAAGAATATGTTGTAAATCACTTATTTCATAATCGGTATTATTGACATTTCATAAGTTCATCGGAGTCCAAGTAACACCAATCGATGTGTTTAAAGTCATATGCACCAATTGGAATGAATATAACAATAATCAGAATGAATTTGGTCATTTGTTTACCAATCAGAACATCTTAAGTCAAGTGTTCACCAATCGAAACACTTGTAAGTCAATCGAAATGAGAACTGAACATTTGTTCACTAATTGGAATGTTTGTTCCATAATCGAAACATTAAAACACCAATCGAAACATAAATAAAAGTAATCGGTGTAACATAAAACAACAGTCGATAAGAAGCTTTGTTCTCCAATCGATAAACTTAGTCAGTAATCGATACACAGTTTAACATCAATAGATATATACTTTGTTCACTAATCGATAGATTATTTTAACATCAATCGGTATAGAGTTATAACTACAATCGTTATGACATTTGTTCTTCAATTAATATGGACTTAGAATTTTTTTTTTGAAGTAAACATAGAATGAACTTGAGTCTTTTAGAATACTTACAATGATGATCTTTGGAGATTATTATTTTACCTTTATTTTCTTGTTGACAGAGTTAACTGAAAAATATGTTAATCACATAAAATCAAAGTTTTGGGTTAACACAAGAGTTCATATAGAAAGGAGATAAAGAGAGATAAAGAGAGATGAGCAAAAGACATAGGTCGACGCATATACTTCACACTCGACACTTGATTTTCACAAGTCGATATTGTTGGATCGAGATGGAGCTTTAGATGTCCTAGAGGGAGGTGAATAGGACTTCTTGCACTTTCAAATTTATCTGAAAATAAGATAACACTAGATAGTATCATTAGTACTTAGTGTGGTGTGTGTGAAACAAGTGAAAACTTAGCTAAAACAATCACACAAAGTGCACAGAGAATTTATCCTGATTCGGACCTCTTTTCAATCAAGAGTCCTACATCTAGTCCCCAAGCACCCTTTGGGATTTCCACTAACTGCCAAAAACACTTGGACTTCTCTCCACTGAGAGATATTACACTCACTTGCTCCCAGCCAAGTTTTCCCTTCATAGAGGGGTATTGCAACCTCCTACCGCAGTAGGCCCTCCCTTCTACAAAAGAGAAAATGTAGGGATCAAACCCCCTGCTGGTTACAACACTGAAATGAACATAGTGTGTCTGCTTAGACAATGAGCAAACACAAAAGGTCAGAAAGAGATATAAAAAATATAAGAGTGACAGATCTGAACTCTTTCTAACTAAAGAGTGGACTGAGAAAATATATAGAACAGATGGACACCACCCAAAAACTTCTGAAAGAAAGAGAGCTTGAAAGTTGTAGCTAGAACATATGGCTCTCTTGAGATTTTGTGAGCACTTCTCAATTTTGTAAGTGTGGAGACCTCTCTTCTTTCTTGTAGTTGTATGCACAAATGCATCTATCTCTTTGTTTTGTGTTTCAAACTTCAGCTTCATATATAACTTTCAGAGTTCTTTAGCTTCCCATTTGAATGTAGCCATTTGAATTTGAATGTTGGGTCTTAAGACTGCTTGAGACTTCTTGAGATGTCCATCATTAGATCTTGAGTCTCAACGGCTTCCAAGCTATGGAGGTAGCTGCATGGTTCTATTCAGATAGCTTCCCTGGATATCTGCAAGCACCATACCATGGAAAGTCTTTTCTCTATCTCAGGGTTAGACTTGTGAGATATATAATAATAATAATAAGTAAGAGACAAGTCATTTATAACAATATCTATCAGTTCCAGAGAGAGTCTGCCCTTTGAATAGTACAGAGTTAGGTGAGCATTTAAAAGGGAATGGACACCTGCTTAGCGTGCAGTACAGCTGCAAAGGAGCTTTTCCTTAAAATGTGGAAACCTGACATTCTGAAGGACGTTTACATATGTCTTTGTAAGACATGTAGTTGTCTTAAAAATATACTCTGAATTTGAGCTTCAGATATGGTTATAACAGGAATTATTAAATAAAGAGAGTTAAGAAGTACAACTGTGTTAGATAGATTATCGTGCATATGAGATCCGGCCCTCTTAGGCCCATAGCCCTATCCTCAGGGTCGCGGCACACCTAGCCGTCGCATTCTGGTCGTGATGGGGGTGGGCGTCGTGTTCTTGTCACGGCGTTTGGAGGCAACGCGACTGCTTTTCTGACTGTTCTGACCGCTGTCTTTCTGTCAGAATGGCCTTGTCGGGTGTTAGGTGCGAACTGTTGCCCAGATAGCAAGTCCAAAGGGGGGTGAATGGATTGCTTAAAATTCTTTCATGTAATAATTTCTATAAATAAAACACTAGACAGACAACACTAAGATCGATAGTTAGAGTTAGTGTTAATCAACACAAAGAGAACAATCACACAAACAACAGGAAATTTTATCCTGGTTCGGATCTCCTATCCCAAGGAGTCCTACGTCCAGTCCCCAAGCAACCACTTAGGATTCCACTATACAAGGGTACAGTCCCCCTTAAGGACACTTACACATCCAGCCGCAATCAGCCTTCTCTTCTTAACCAGAAGAGGAACAACACCACCTGTACCAACAGGCCTTCTCTTCACACCAGAAGAGGATCAACCACAAAGAATGAGTTGTATGAAGAAGGTCCTAAGACCAAGCTTATAATCACTTGCTTGATCTGAGGCGAAGTCTGAGAGGCACAAGATGATTACAAAGTAGACTCTCTCTCAGATCTACTCAAGCTCTCAAAAGGCAATGCACTATTCTCACAGAGATCTAAGAGCTACAGAAAAGTTGGATTGAATGAGCTAGCTCTTGTTGTTCTTTAGGTGACTGGAGTTTCAAGCTTCTCAAAGGTTCAAGAGTTCGAACTATCTAACTGCTTTGCATGGAGTCACCAATCTTCTATTTATCTTCTTTGAAATAATTTTGACCATTGTAGTATCCGTTGAAATATTTGTTGTCTCACAGCTTCATACATGTTAGAGAGACTGGTCCAAAGCAAAGAGCATGTGAGCCTGCAGCCATTAATGCTTGGATTGACACATACACCTTCAAGGAAAGATTGTCTGAATCTTCTATCCTTTTGTCAGGTTGACAACTCCATCTTTGACGTGCGTTTCTACAAAAGTCTTGCATACAATAAATGCTGACACCTAGACAACTTTTCTTTGTCTAAATTGTCAGTCAACATTAGTAGTCGTGCAGTATGAAGATACACCAAAAAGGAAATGTTATTCTGTCATCACATAAAGCAAGACTTTATGTGACAAGAGAGGTAAGCAAGGATATATCATGTGGAAATATTGTACTAACACAATAATGATCAAGATCTTAGGATATAGTATGATGCGCGGGAAGGCTTTTTGAAATCCACAGAGTTTCAGGCATATGCATATTTAAATATTATAAGGAATGATTCTTAAATAAGAAGATAAAGCAAGAATGTTCAAGAGCTATAATAAATTTATTTAAGTAAAGAACATTCTGTATAGAAATGATATTGATATCAAATCGATGATATAATCATGTGAGAATGTAATCCATGTTAAGACCAAGTCGATGTGAACATAATCCATGTATAAATAGTGAAATCGTTATTCTGTACATAATCGTTATATGAATGAAGTTGATGTACAGATGAAATCGTTGTTTTAGTGAGGGAATCGTTGTTTAAGTAAATCGATAATGAAATCATTATTTAAGTTAAATCAATCATGAAATCATTGTTTTAATGAAATCGATAAGAAAATCATTATTTAAGTGAAATCGATCATGAAATCATTATTTTAAAGAAGAAATCGTTGTCAGATCGAAATCGTTGTTTGCGATCGAATCGTTGTTTTATTTATGAAATCGTTATGAGATGGAAATCGTTGTTTTACTTATGAAATCGTTATGAGACCGAAATCGTTGTTTTACTTATGAAATCGTTGTGAGACGAAAATCGTTATGGCGATCGAATCGTTGTTTCTATAAAGGAAATCGATGTGTACTTAGACAAAAACATATGCATTGAACTGACAGCAGTGTGTGAGGATAACTTACAGTTTTGCTAGATTTATTTCCTGTGGATAAACTTTAGAAACAGTTGTTAGAAAATACTTTTCAAGGTTTTGTTAATCACCAAAAGTATATATATAATTCATAATAAATTTTATATATGGAGATGGACTGATTATCAATCTCCCTCTTTTTGGTGATGACAAAACATAGAAAATTGCATACATAGAAAGAATTGAAATTTGTTTAATTTAAATTTTAGGGTATGTCTTTCAGAATAATTTCTCTCCTTTTTGTCATTAAGCAAAAAGAATTAGATAGACAGAAGAGAAAATAGAGATAGACAAAAGATAAATGGGAGCCAAAAATTCAGATTTGATTACTTAATGGGGGTCAGAGATGTAGAAGGCAGGAGACAGAAGTGAGGCATGGTGAGTGATGATTGGCCAAGCCTGGAGTTCCTGCTCTTCAAAGAAATTCTTAAACGCACCCCAAGAGATGTTGTAGGAAGGCCCCGTGTCTGGAAGAAGTCTCTGGATGTGGACCTGCCTTTGAGCTTCAATGAAATTTACATACTCATCCTTGCCAAAGGAGGATCTATACAAGCTAGTGGTTCCAAAACTAGCATGCTGGAGAAACTTGTCAATAGATAGAGGGTAGAAAATTTTGAGCTACTTCAGTTCCCTCTTCAGGGGTACATAGACTTTATACCTCTCAACCTAAATGGCAAAGGAGTCCTGAACCAAGTTGGTGGAGTTGAGGACCAAGAAGTCTTCAGCAGAAAGAGTGGGTTTGTCTGATCTGGCTAGGGAGAGATTCAGAGTATCCAACTGCTGAACAGCAAGGTGATAGTGCTTTTCACAGTCAGAGGGGAAAAGTCTTTCACATTTATATAGGAGAGGAGCTAAGACATCTGATTTGATAGACCCTCTGTGATATTCCCTGAACAGAAATCTGTGGAAAGCAAGAGGGCTCCCTGTTGAACTGTAATTCTGGCCATGACTCTAGTAAATCTTTAAAGATAGTAGGACCCACTGCAGAATCCATGAGTAAGGAGTGTATCTTGGGAGAAACACATCTCTGGCAACTTAGAGTAGAAAAATCCACTTGCAAAGAAGTGTTGACTGGATTTTCAATTCTGAGCTGGGCAATGGCTGCCCTAAATTGGCCAAGCTAAACTTCTGGAAGCTTGAGGACAAACCGGTAATCTTGGTACATCTTGAAGTGCCTGATTAACTTGATTTCCCTCTAGATGAAGGGTCTCCGAGTGTTTTTATGGTGGATGACAAACCACACAGATAGAGAAAGTTGGTGGTCTGAGGGTGGAAACCTTTTAGATCTGGCAAGCAAAAATTTTATGTAGAGAGACTGATGGCCCTGAGCCCACTGGTCTTCAGTCTTAGACTCAGCTAAGGAGAAGATTTTGGACTGATCTGATTTGGATATGGGGAGAGAGGAAGAACAATAGTGAGGTCTTCTGTGAGATTAAGTGAGGGAGGCCAAAATGGCGGCAAATGTACACTTTGTAAGAATTCGCATAAAGGGATCTCCTTCTATTTTCAACAGAAAGAGAGAACCAAGAGGGGGGAATCGAGGTTCAAAAGAGAGAGCAAGTTTCTTAGAACTTTTCACTTTTTGGGGGCAGGACTAGGAGAACTTTCCTGTGAACATGATAAGAGACAGATAGGACTGAGTGAAGAATTGCTTCTTCAAACTCATCTTTAATGCCATGAATGACATGGCCTTGAACACGAGCACCCTCCAGAATGATGGTGATAAAGGAGGGAGGAGTGGGTGGATGAAGAGAAGAGAAAGAAGTAGCAGGAGGTGGTACAGATGGACCAGCAGATGAGGGACCAGCTGTGGATGATGCTGGAGGTACCTCAAATGTGGGAGGAGGAGGAATAGTAGCAGAATAAATGGGTGAGGAAGAGGAGGTAGCAGGAAAAGGTGTAGGTGAGGAGATGTGCTTTGGAATAGGTTTTTTAGAAGGTTGAGGTGCAGGTGGGGCTGAGAAGGATGTAGGTGGTGAAGAAGGAGCTGGAGTCTGAAGGGTAGAGGGGGCAACAGACTCTGGGGGCACAACAGAAACTTCTACAGGAGCTTGAGACCTAACTGGCTCTCCCACTGACTCTACTGGCCCTGATGGCCCAGTACCAACATCCTCAACTTCAAATGGCCCTGATGGCCTTGACTCTGCAACTGATTGCCCTGGTGGCCGGACTTCCTCTTTAGAACGCCCTGGTGGCCTGACTTCCTCTTCACAAGGCCCTGGTGGCCTGACTTCCTCTTCACAAGGCCCTGGTGGCCTGACTTCTTCTTCTGGTACAGATTGAGTGGGAGCAGGAGGGGCAGGAACATACAATTGCACCCTCACAAATTCTGAAAGATTTGACACTAGCTGCTTCAAGCTTCCCAGCTCACATCTCATCTCCTGGAGTTCAGTTTTAACTGCTCCAATCTCCTTGGCTTCAGTGCTCTAACTAATAAGGATGGATTGTACTTCAGACTGCAAAGAGCACAAAATCTCCCCATGTGCATTTAGTCTATTAATGACAGGCTTCATGTGCACATGAATCTTCCTCTTCTTTGATTTGTGGTGTGCCTTCTTAGTGAGTAGAGGAATTCTGGGGGCAACACCCTTTCTCTTTCCACCAGAGCTGATAATGGGCTCCATATCCTCATCTAAAACATTTTCAATAATTCCTTCCTGGAAATGATCTACAGGAGCACTAGTAGTAGGCTCTCCCTGAATCTCTGGCTCCCCCTGAGCTGGAGCATCTTCTATCAGTACATCTTTAGTGTGTCCTGGTGCCACCACCTCTGAAAAGGTTTCTACCATACTATCCTCCATACTAACATCTGTAGTAGGAACATTTGGAATGTCTTCCATGAGAGTATTTTCCTGCTCCCCCTCAACATGAGTAACAGTCTCTAAGATGACAAATTCTTCAATTGTAGGAGCAGGGACTGTAGGGTGATTACTACTTTAGATGAATGTCCAACGGGCTCAATGTGTTCAGGTGCTATTTCTTCAATCCTCCTCACAATTTTAGAAGGTTCCTCAACTCTGACATCTGCTTCTTCTTCTTGGACTGGTGGAATTTCAGGTACTTCCCCATGATTGCTTCCCCTTCTGCCATAGAGGTCTTGGTCCAAATGTTTCCCACTAGAGAGAAACCACTCTTCTTCAGATTTTTGGACCGAATAGACTGGCCCATCTTCTCCATTACTTCACCCTTCAGATCAATTCCATAGTGCTTGAATATTCTAGTAAGCAAATGAGCATAAGGTAGTGATACTGCCAACTTATTCTTCTTATACCATATCATCTCTGTAGCAGACTTCATCCTTTTAATAATAACCTGAGCCATGTTGATATCTTGATTTTGGATGGCCTAGAACATCATATCCGAATCTCCTTTTAGGCAGGTTGAGAAGGTAGTGCTTCTTGGCACCAAAATTTGACAAACTATAAAGTGCAGTATTCTGTTGAATGCATTAAGTTGGTTGATGTCAATCTTTCCATCCTTCAGCTTGTACTATGTTCCGATGATCCCTAGCCCCTTAGCATGAATGTCTACAGAGTTCACCACACTGTGACCGACTGTAGATACTCCAAATAGTCTCTCCAAAATATCATAGGTGATGTGAATGGGTGTACCTTTTACCGTGAAGGAGAGAGATCCATCTTCTTCTGATTTCAGGTAGGTGTAGAAAGCTTTGGCTAGGTCTGGATAACTTGGTTCAGAAACAGTAACCATCCTCATCCACTTCATCCTATAAATAGCTTCCACTATGTCGTGCATCCCATGCTTCTCTAGATCTTCAATATCCACTGCCTTGTTAGCACAAACCTTGATCTTTACTGCTGAAAAACGTTCCTATTGCTTCGCTGTGAGGAAGGCGACACTGAAACCACCTACGCCACGGAACTCCAGAAAGCGGCCATGGAATCGAGCAAGGAAATTTCGGGAGGATCGTGGAAGGAGAGGAACAAGAGCCCTCAGAAAATTTGAGCGGGAACAAAGGGATCCTCGAACTGCTCAGAGGGGATTCTAGAGTCGATGAGGGTTTCGCAGCAAGCAATCAGAAGGAGATAAGAGAGAGAGAGAGAGAGAGAGAGAGAGAGAGAGAGAGAGAGAGAGAATCGATGCGGAAGGATTTCAAACGTAACAGCAGGACATAAAGTGCCTTTTGAAATGCCAGAGCATTAAAAGCGGATAACGTCAAAAGATAGATGATTACGCAAATAATAAATAATGATCTAAAACGCCATAGCATTTATGATGCAAGCAATAAAGGAGTTACTTAAATTCACGGGAAGGATAAATATATTATGAAATTTATTATTTCAGTTACTACAACATATATGTTACAAATTACACTGCCAATTCCTTCTAAGAGGACGTAAATCTCTCTTCCGGTAAGGTTTTCGTAAAGAATATCTGCTAACTGATTTAGAGTATCTATAAGGAAATATTATATTACCATTAGCTACATGATCTCTAATAAAATGATATCTGACCTCTATATGTTTCATCTTGGAGTGAACTAGATTTTTTCGTGAGATTTATAGCACTTGTGTTGTCGCACAGCAATGGGATGGTCTTGATGTGCAATCTATAGTCCTCAAGCTGTTGCTTTATCCATAGGAGTTGAGTGTAGCAGCTCCCAGTAGCTACGTATTCTGCTTCAGCTGTTGATAGTGCTACTGAATTTTGCTTCTTTGAAGACTATGAAATCAAGCATCCTGCAAGAAATTGACAACCACTACTGGAGCTTTTTCTATCTACTTTGCATCAAGCATAGTCAGCATCAGAATATCCAACTAAACTAGTTTCACATGATTTAGTATACCATACACCTAGGTCATAAGTTTTAGCTAAATATCTAAAGATCCTTTTAACATATATTAGATGAGATTCCTTAGGATAGACTGATATCTTGCACACATACATACACTAAAATAAATATCTAGTCTACTAGCTGTTAAATAAAGCATGATCATATCTTACCTCTCTAAGTTTCTGATCAACTTTCTTACCTTCCTTATCACTGTCTAACCTGGTAGATGTGCTCATTGGAGTGGACAGTGGTTTGACATTTTCAAAGCCAAAATTCTTTAGAAGTTCCTTGGTGTATTTTGCTTGACAAATATGGTTTCCTTCATTGCCTTGCTTTCTTTATTTGTAATCCAGGAAGTAGTTGAGTTCTCCCATCATGCTCATCTCAAATTCTCCTGCATGAGCTTTCAAAATACTGCACAAGGATTCATCAGTAGAACCAAATATAATATCAACTACATAAATTTTGCACAAGTAATATATTTTTATTATTTGATTTAATGACCAATGTGCTATCTACCTGACCTCGGATAAAACCATGATTTAATAAGAATGCACTAAGTCTTTCATACCATGCTCTAGGTGCTTGTTTTAATCCATACAAGCTTTATGTTCTGGAAAACATGATTTTGGATAATCTAATCATCAAAACCAGGAGGTTGTTCTACATAGACTTCCTCCTTTATATAACCATTTAGAAAAGTAGATTTTACATCCATTTGAAAAAGTTTAAATCCAATACATGCATAAGCAAGTAAAATTCGAATAGCCTCTAGTCTAGCCACTGGTGCATAGGTTTCATCGAAATCTATGCCTTCCTCTTAGAATTGCCTTGAGCAACTAGTCTAGCCTTGTTTTCTAGTGATAACACCAACTTCATCCAATTGTTCCTGAACACCCATTGGTGCCAATCACAGGATGATCTGATGGTCTCGGAACAAGGGACCAAACTTGATTTCTCCTAAACTGATTAAGTTCATCTTGCATGGCTAAAATCCAAGATTCATCTATGCTTCATTGACTGTCTTCGCTCTAGTTGAGATACATGCTAATAATCACAGGAATAACTTACCTCTTGTTCTTACGATACAAATTTGCTAAGATAAATACTAAACCTTAAAAAATACTAAATTACTTGCTACTTAAAATTCTATAACCATTAAGCCAACCCACTCTCTTATTCATTACTACCCTACCTATGGAGGATCTCCGTAATGTTGTCTATAGGGTGATCCTTGTTATACCTCCATTCCTTTGGAAGATTCATCATGAATAATTTCTTTCTGTTGTAGTTCTTGTTGTGTCCCTGGTTTTGATAATGTCACACTTGAAGTATAAACATAGATATTTGACAAACTATTTGCATTATAGGTACAATTCAGTTACAACAATGAAGTTTGGATAAGGTCGACACTATCCGGACATAGTCGACACTGCCTGTCTCTGGCTATCGTGATGAAGAGATTTGATCGAGTCAGGTCAATGCTATTCAGAGAGCATGTCAATACCAGAGTGGTTACAAGTCCTTCTAAGCGGTTGTAACCTAAGAAGGTCAACACTTAATGATGGTAAGGTCGACACTAGGCAAGGGCAGAATCCACTGTGATGGAAATTGATGCTAAGGTCGACACTAGATGGACCTAAGGTCGACACCAATTATCTGTTAAGACTTATGTGTGTGTGTGTGTCGATGCTAAACTTTGGAAGTGTCGACACTGCTACACTTAGAATTTTCAAGAGAATTGAAGTCATCACGCGTGCACGTGATCCAAGGCCAAGCGCCTGGGATCTCTTTACACGTCAGCTATTCTGGAAGGTGCTGATGTTTGACGGTAAAAAGATTCCTCCACTTTTTAGTGAATCTGTTGAGGGGCCCACTGCACAGAATCCCGTGCAAGTAGATAACAAAAAGGGGAGTGCTTCGTTTCGTTACGAAGAGGAGAGCTTGCAGAAAGCCAACAAAGAGAAAAATTACAGAGCATCTCAAAGTAAGGAGATCAAAGGTCCTGTGTTCAACCATGAAGATGCAACTTCAGATTGGAGCTACCACCAGAAAGATGCATTTGCTGAATCAAGCAAGAATCGGAGCTTCGAAAAGCCTGTGCTGAGCCTTCAAGAACAGAGGATCAGAAAGCTTCTCCAACATCGATTCCTCAATCCAATTGGAACAAAGCTCATAAGGAATTCATCTAAAGAGGGATTGAATTTGAAGACCAGAAATCTACAATTCGCATTTGCATCCTGAGCAGGGAGTTTCAAAGTTTTTCAATCTCCTCTTGGCACCTTTTCGATTTTTATCTTTTCAAGTTAATCTGAGAAGTTGAATTGTGTGCTATCTGCTTCTTTGTGAAGTAGATTGAATTGATCAGTCATGGGTTGTGATTGGATCAATTGAGTTGAAGCTGTGTATCAGCGGTGTACTCATGCTGTGAGTCAGCGAATGTGAAGAAGCTGTGAATCAGCGGGTGTTTGAGAACTTCCTTCAGAGTTCTTATATTGGTACCTCACTAGTTTGGTGAGGGGTGGATGTAGGTCTCCTCATTGGAGCCGAACCACCTTAAAATTCTCTTCTCCTTCGTGGTTTGTGCCCTTCTTGCATCATGAATTGAGCATCTTAGTCACTTGATCATAACAGGAATTTCTAATTGTTGATCTGTGTTTAAAAATTCTGAAGATTCTCTATTCACCCCCCCCCCCCTCTAGATAATCTTTCTTCACACAACACGTGGTATCAGAGCTCGGTTCTCCAATTAATTTGGTTTCATGACCAGGAGAAATTTATGTATGATGGATTCTAGGGGTTATATTGTTGAGGGTCATTATGTGAATAGACCATCCTATTTTGATGGCACTAATTATGCGTACTGGAAAACTCGTATGCAGGTTTTCTTGTGATCTCAAGACCATTAAATATGGAGAGTGGTGAACAATGGACCTTATGAGTTGTTCGAAGATGAAGAGAAGTGGACTCCAGAAGAGATCAAGAAGTCAAATGCGAATTGAAGTGCAATGAACATTATGCAGTGCTCACTGCATCCAACTGAATTTTCAAAGTCTCATCGTGCTCAAGTGCTAAAGAGATCTGGGATTACCTTATGGTAATATACGAAAGCACATCTGAGGTAAAAGAAACTAAGGCTAACATGTTAGTTTCTGAATATGAGGCGTTTCGAATGAAGCATGATGAAACCATCTCTGAAATGTATGGCAGATTAACCTTGCTAACAAATGGACTAAAAATTTGGGTAAAATTTACACTTATAAGGAATTGGTTAGAAAAATTCTTCGATCATTAACACCCATCTGGCATACTAAAGCTACTGTTATTGAAGAATCTAGAACTTATCCACAACTACTGTAGATGAGTTGATAAGTTCCTTAATGACATATGAGTTGGGGTTGAAAAGGACCGAGGATGATCTGAAGAAGAAGAAGCCTCTTGCTCTTAAAGAAAGTCCTAGCACAAGGGAGGCTACCGAAGACAGTGAATCATCCACCTCTAAGGATGACTCAGGTGAGTTTGCATTGATGACCAGGAAGTTTAGGAAATTTTTGAGAAAAGAAGGGAAGGGTTTTCGCAAAAAGAAACCATACAACAACAACCTATCAAAACCCAAAGCAAATACAAATAAAAAGAATGACATAATTGTTTATTACAATTGCTGGAAACCAGGACATGTCAAGTCAGAATGTCTTGAAACTCAGAAGAAAACTCAGCCCAGATGGAATAAGAACAAGTAAAAGGCCATGATCGGTACCTGGAGTGAGGAAGAAGAAGATGAAGAGGAAGAGAGCTCAAATGCTGAGGATACTCACTCAAAGCTTTGTTTGATGGCCATGGAAACTGAAGAAGAAGAAGAAGAAGAAGAGGTAAGTTCATTGTTTAAAGACTTTAGTTTGGATGATTGGGAGCATATTTACTTCGAACTCTTAGACCAGTATGATGCTCTTAGAAAAGAAAATAAATGCTTAAAAAGAAACTGAAACACGCTTCACAGAACACTTTAATTGAAGAAAAAGAAAAAGAATTTTCCCAGGAGATAATGCTCTAAAAGAGGTTGTAAATGAACTGAAGAGTCAGAATATTGAGAGTCTTAAGGAAATAGCTCTTGCATCTAAAAAACATGTTGCCCTACATAGTGTCAACATTGAACTGAAAAAGGAAGTTGAAGTTCTACAAAATGAAATAAACAAAAGGCAGGAAGTTCTTGAAAAATTTGTAAGCTGCAAGAATAATCTTGAAGTTCTTCTAGACACAAGAGTGAACTTCAACAAAGAGGGGTTAGGCTTTAATCCCCCAAAGAAAAAGGAAGTAGGACTGAAAACCATAACATTCACTTCTTCAAAAACTTCTGAGGCTTCTACTTCAACAGGACAAAGAAACATGAAAAATAGAAAAGATACAAAACAAGATGGAAAAGTTAGTATGATGTTTTGCAAAGAAACAAATGGAAGAAGGATAACAAAATTTGAAAATGAACAAGTTCTTCAAAGGAACAAAAAGCTGAAATCACCTACCTGGCAAGGTCGACACTACACCAATGATAGGTCAACACCATTATTTAGAAAACCACAACAACTGGGAATCTGGACAAATAACAGGTCAACATCATCTCAAAACATGTCTCACACCAAGTGGGCACAAAGGCAATAAAGATTCACTTCTTTCAATAATAAAAAATGGTCAAAATGGAATCATTCAGGTCGACACTATCCTTCCAGAGTGTCGACACATGGTTATGATTTTGTCAGAAGAAATGAAACCCAACATCCTAAAAGGCTGAGGAGTCAACCCAAGTTTAGATCCTACTCTGAAAATGTGGAGAAAAAGTCTAACAGAAATGTCATAAATGGAAATACTTCAAAACATAATTTCAGGAACAAGGACAATCTTAAGGTGAACAAATAACTCTGGATTCCAAAAAGCCTGCTTTCTTATATCCTTGATTATGGAAGTATTGTGGGACCCAAATGCACTTGGGTTCCAAAGAATCTTTTTTGATTGTGTGTGTGCAGGTATGTCTTACAGCCAAGAAGAACTTGTGGTACTTAGACAGTGGCTGTTCAAGACATATGACGGGGCAGGAAAAGTTCTGTCTTTTATCTGAGAAGAAGGCTGAACATGTCACATTCGGAGGCAACAACAAAGGTAAAATCATTGGTTCAGGTAAGGTTGGTAGGACTCTATCCAACTCAATTGATGGAGTACTTCTGGTGGAAGGTCTGGAATATAATCTTTTGAGCATAATCCAGCTATGTGATAAAGGACACAAGGTAATGTTTGATTCTTTGGGCTGCACTATCTTTGAACCGAATTCTTATATTGTTAAGTTCAATAGAAAAAGAGCAAATAATGTGTACATGGTAGATCTTGATGATTCTGAAAACACTAACCTGTGCTTAACTGCAAATAAAATTGACTTAGCCTACTTGTGGCATCGTAGACTGGGTCATGCTAGCTATAGTATGCTTCATAAGTTGGCCAAGTTCAACATGGTTAGAGGCTTGCCTGAAATTTCTTTCAAAAATAATTTGAAATTGTGTGAAGCATGTTCTCAAGGTAAGCAAGCAAGAAAATCTTTTAAAAGTAGATCAAAAGTCAATCCACTAATCCTTTTGAGCTTATTCACATGGACTTGTTTGGTCCCACAAGGACAAACAGTCTAAATGGGAAAAGATTTAGATATGTCCTTGTTGATGACTTTTCTAGATTTACTAGGGTTTCCTTTCTTGCTCACAAAAATGATGCTTTTCATGAATTTTACAAAAAAGTTTTACAGGAAGGAAAATTTAGAATTGTTTCTATTATGTCTGATCATGGTGGTGAGTTTGAGAATGCTGATTTTGATAATTTTTGTAGGAAAGAAGGAGTCTTCCACAAGTTTTCATCACCAAGAACTCCTGAACAAAATAGAGTGGTGGAAAGAAGAAATAGGACCCTTGTGGAGATGGCTAGAACCATGTTAGCGGAAAATGGTCTGCCAAGGAAGTTCTGGGCTGAAGCAATAAACACCTCATGTTATATAATAAACCGTGCAATGGTAAGACCTTTCTGCAAAAAGACTTCATATGAACTTTTGAAAGGTAAGAAACCATCTATTGCACATTTTAGAGTTTTTGGAACAAAGTGTTTCATTTTGATTAACAACAAACATGACTTGGATAAATTTGAGCTCAAAAGTGACTTGGGGATATTTCTAGGTTACTCTGATCATTCAAGAGCTTACAGAGTGTTCAATGTAAAAGATCAAACTGTTGAAGAATCACCTCATGTCACCTTTGATGAATTTAATGTTGATTCATGCAGGGAAAAGTGAGATGGGGAGTTTCTAGAAGGAGAAAGTTCCAAAGAACAAGAAGAAAATGAAGATGCAACCAAACAGAGCTCAGATCACAGTGAAGCATAGGGATCAGTAAATGAATTCAGGGAAAAAGTTGGAATGAACATTAGAATGCTGAGAAATCATCCACAGGAGAGCATAATTGGTAATCTACTTGACCCTCCTAAAACTAGGTCTCATTTTAGAGCAATTTCAGAACTTGATCAAATAGCTCTAGTGTCTCAAATTGAACCTAAGAACATAGATGATGCACTAAAAGATACTTTTTGGATTAATGCAATGCATGAAGAGTTAAATCAATTTGAGAGAAATAAAGTGTGGCAATTAGTCCCCGACTTTCATCTCAAAGTGTCATTGAAACTAAGTGGGTTTTTAGGAATAAAATAAGTGAGGATGGGATGGTAATAAGAAACAAGGCTAGACTAGTAGCAAAAGGCTATAATCATGAATTTGGAATAGATTTTGAAGAGTCTTTTGCTCCTGTAGCTAGGCATGAAGCTATCCAATTTTACTTGCCTTTGCTTGTGCTCATGGTATTAAATTGCAGCAAATGGATGTAAAGAGTGTCTTTTTGAATGGTCTAATTAAGGAGGAAGTTTTTGTTGAACAACCTCCTGGTTTTGAATGCACTAACTTTCCTGACCATGTGTATAAGTTGAACAAAGCCTTATATGGTCTTAAGCAAGCTCCCCGAGCTTAATATGATCGGTTGAGTTCATTTCTTACAGGTAAAGGGTATTCAAGAGGTAAGGTTATCAAACACTTTTCACAAAAATTCAAGATAAGGATATCTTGGTGGTCCAAATATATGTCGATGACATTATTTTTGGATCAACAAAGTCCTCCTTATGCAAGGAATTTTCAGAACTAATGACCAATGAATTTGAAATGAGTCTAATGGGAGAACTTAAATTCTTTCTTGGTTTGCAGGTTGTTCAATCAAAGGAGGGAATTTTCATAAACCAATCCAAATACATCCAAGATTTGCTGAAGAAGTACAAAATGGAGAACATTAAAGCAATGGCAACTCCAATGAGCACTACTTTGAGCCTAGATGCTGATCTGAAAGGCAATCAGGTAGATTCAAAAGTGTACAGAGGTATGATTGTTTCCTTACTCTATTTAACTACATCTAGACCAGACATTCAATTTTCAGTGTGCCTATGTGCAAAATTTCAGGCTTGTCCTAAAGAAACCCACATGAGTGCAGTGAAAAGAATTTTCAGGTATCTTTCTGGAACTCATGAGTTGAGTCTGTGGTATCCTACATTTAGTGAATTTAACTTGATATCCTATTCTGATGCGGATTTTCTGGTTGTAAGTTAGATAGGAAAAGCACAAGTGGTTATTGCCAATTTTTGGGAGGATGTTTAGTTTCTTGGGCTTCCAAGAAACAACACTCAGTAGCCCTCTCTACCGCAGAAGCAGAATATGTTTCTGTAGGAAGTTGTGGCACTCAAGTGTTATTGATTAAATATCAACTTCAAGACTACCAAGTAGATCTTGGATGTGTCCTAATTTTGTGCGATAACACAAGTGCAATTTGTTTGGCAAAAAATCCCATCCAGCATTCTAGGACAAAGCATATAGAAATCAGGCACCATTTCTTAAGAGATAAGTTAGCAAAAATTCCTTTGAACTGCACTTTGTTGAAACATCAAAACAAGTTGCTGATATTTTTACCAAACCTTTGTCAAATGAAAGATTCTCCTGTTTGAGAAGAGAACTTGGGTTGTGCTTGCTTGATCCATGAGTAACTGAATTGAAATGGATGTGTTAGTGTGCTTGAATGGGTAATTGTGTTGGAATGAGCTCTTGTTGTTTGCTGATAAATTTCCTGTGTGATTTTCGTCAAGTAATGTGAGGTGGAAATTGGGTGAAAGTATATATGTTGATGATTCAGTTTGTCAGTTGAAGTGGTTGGAATGCAATCAGTTCTTGTACAGATGGTGGAGTGAAAATCTCACAGTGGTTCTAAGGTGTCTTCTCTATCTAAGGTCGACTCTATTGACAACAGAGTCGACATTGTTTCCTTTCACTCCAAAAGCTTTTGTCATTCCTGTCAACTCACACATCCTTGATTCTATTCAGAAAATAAATTCCTCTTCCTCTAATAAATCAAATCCTTGATTCATACCCTGCATTGGCCGATATGGTATATAAAATGGTGACTTGAAGAAGGACAAGTTAAGCTTGTCTAGAATCTTTCACTATGCGAGAGTATATGTCTCCGCCAAGTACCAAAGGTCTGTATGCATTTGTTGAGGGGGAGTTCTTCTTTTGTCAACTATCCTTCTTGGTTTGAGAATTCATTTTCTAAGAGGAAGCTGTTTCATTATGAAAAGTAAATCTTTTAGGCATCTTCTCAGGGGGAGTTAATTTCAATTTCACATTCTTTGAAAACTCCGAATCTTAGGATTTAAAAGATTTTGGGAAGAATATTATAAAATTCTGGGCTAACTATTAAACTTCCATGAAGAATTCATTTCAATTAACTAACAGTGCAGAAAGAAATTCTTTTAGTGAGAAGTGCATCTCTATTAATCCTTGAAAATTATCTTGTAACTTGGTTTCATTGGATAGGTTCTCAAGGCATCTAAAATCCTTTGATTTGAAAAATCTTCTTGACCCAAAAACAAAATTGGTTGATACTGTCTTTACAAATGACAGAACAATGACTATGCTATGAGAAACTGCAAATTTCTAACAAAAACAGAAGTACCATTGTATGTCATGATGAACTGGTTAATTCTGTTCAGGATGCTAAAATGAATCTGATGACATCTGAGTAATTGGGGATTCTGGTGTTTGATAGACATGTTTCCTCACATGAAAGGATGCATCTAACATTTGTTTTTCCTGAGGCAAAATGATTTCCTAAAAGAGTAATCAGGAGTTCTGGTGTGTACAAAACATGTGCTCTTGCATGAAATATGAGGGAGATCAGATTGTTCATTTGTATCAAATAAAAAAAAATTGAATGAATGAAATGAAAACGATATTCAAAGGAGTAATTTTCTGGTGGAATCAAGACAGATTTATCATATTAAACAGTTTTTGGCCTGCTTAGATAATCTTCCAATGTGTCCTTGATTCATGTAATGAGTAAATGGGTTCGTAGTGATGTAAATTCTCTATCTAAGAGCCTTTCCTCTTACTTGTTATTTACTCTCATGAGTTCTTCAGTTTTTCTTTAATGGTTAACACAAAAATTTATAATATTCGAACCATTAATCTGAAGAATAATGGGAAAGAGTGTAAAGAATGTGTAAGTGATGTTAACTTCTCCAGGAACCTTAAGGAATTAAGTGAATCATAGTGAAATGTCACTTCCTCGAATTTATTGTAGTCTTGTTTCAGTCTCAGATTCATTAGTGTCAACACTATTCACCATAGAGTCAACACTACTCCACCTTGCGATTTGGTTCACAATACACAAACAATGTTCTGCAGGTCCATGATACCTTCGAGAAGGTCAACGCCTTAAAGTTACGTCTCTTCAGACGTCGCTATTCCCAAAAGCTGGTTTGAAAACTCCTTCTTCCTCCTCAACCCTTTCCAGGAGAACCAGCTTCCCTGCAACTCCATCTTCATCCCTTCTCCGATACTTTGTTTCTTTTCGTAGCAGGAAGAGAAAGCAAGAAGTGCTTCCTGATTCAAAACGGCAGTCCAAGGTTGCAAAGGGCATTGTGATTCGTGAGAAGAAGGCAGCTGCTCCTGCATTTTCAAGCCGCAGATATTCACATCCTCGCACTGCAAAAGAAAAGAACTTCTCTAAAGGTAAGAAAAAGTTGGAATTTGTTGATTTGAGTAGTTCTGGAGAGGTTACCTCAAGCCAGCAAGGGTCGAAGACATCACAAGAGAGAAGCCATAATTCCCAGAAATCGAATGATGTCGTTGGTAGTCAAAATGTACAGGAGGAATCATCTAATTCCTCTCAACAATCCAGTAATAATGAGACAGTGGCATCTGAGAAATCTGAGGAAAAAGAAGAAGAATTTGTCGGTTCAAAGCAGGAAGAAGTGAAAACAGATGAAGATGAGCTCAAAGCCAATAGTCCTGAAGAGCGAAGTATGGGTGCAGAACAAGGAGAAGACGCATCATAGGATGATGACACTGATTCAGAAGATGAAGAAGATGCTCATACACCCTCAAAAGCAAAAAGGTTGATTATTGGAAATAAATCTCTGTTACATCCCAGGATTATCAATGTTCACGATAAAGGTATGTCTAGTTTTGTGCCTGAACTTCTGAAGATGTTGGAATTTCAAGGATGGATAGATTTTTTTAGTGTGCATAGGGCACACTATCCTCTCCTGGTTCAAGAGTTCTTTAGAAATCTTGTTAGCAAAAGGCATTCTCTTGAATCCAATGTAAGAGGGGCTCCCATTGTACTCACAAACTATTGTGAGTCAATTGTTGGGGATACCAGATGAGGGTTGTAATCCTCAAACTCTCAATTTTTATGCACATGAAGCCTTCTCAATACTGACTGGTCAGCCGCACAATGTACATGATGAAAATCAGGCAAAGGTTTCTCATTTAAATGCCAACAGATTTTCACCTGCAAATAGGCTTTTGCACCATTGGTGTACAACCATCTTAACACCTCAAGGAGGAAAGGCAAAGAGTTACAAGTTTACAGAGATGTATCATGTTCTGTTTGATTAAGAAAGTGAAAATCAACTTGGCTACTATCTTCTGCCAGCTTATTCATGAAGTGACACTACCAAAGTTGAGAAGGAGCTTGCATATGCAGCTCATCTATCTACTATCTTTGAGCTGTTAGGTGTTCCACTTACTGGAGCAAAAGTCCAAAAGCTTTCCAGATTTCATATATATGATTTGGACCACATTGTGAAGTTCATAAAGCTAAATTTGGATCCTCAAGAGGATGACAATGTCGTTTTGAAGTAGGAACAGGCACGTCTAGCTGAGGAAGATCAACAAGGCCAAGAATATGTTGCTCACGAGGAGTTTTTACCAGAACAGTCACTTCCCATCATTCTCCTCCATTAGTTCCTCATGTTGATGCTCCTGACCTTGATCCTCCACAAATTTCTCCTCCTCATGTTCCTTATTCTGAATTTGCTCCATTTGCACATGATATTCCCTCAACATCCTCTGCAGAAGCTTCAATTCCTCCTACTCTTCTAACCTTTTTTGGAAAAGCAGTTTGCTTCTGTCAATAATTCTCTTGCCTTACTGAATACGAAAATGGAGGAACAAGCTTCTAATTTTGATAGTCGGTTGGAATTCATTGAGCGACACCTTCAAGCTAATATTGATCGGCAAGAGCAAATCCAAAGATTTACAAAGGTCAGATCAGATCAGTTGGTTCATACCATTGGGTATGTTTTTGATAAAGCTGCATTTTCTCAAGCTAAAATCTTTAACAAGATTGAATCCATTGCTCAAGAACTTCATCAAAATGTTGACAACTTCACTGCAATTCCTGGTTTGGTTGAATCTGTTCGATTGATTCTTCATCGAATGAATTTTCTGAGATCTACTAATGAGGATATCTCTAAAGAGTTGCAGTTGATGAGAGATGAGTTTAATCAAGTCTGGAGGCTACATGATATTAATGAATCTGATAACAGTAATCAAGCCACTTCCTCAGCAGTAGCACCTACTATGCCTCATGGTGTTGACAATGTACCTGTGGTAATGGAGCATCAGATTGCAAAGTTGACAGATTTTTTGAATGTCAGATTCAATGCAGTTCAGATATATCTTCTGGACAACTATGATGACCTAGACTTTCAACTATCACGGATTGAGAACAGACTTTTTCCGTCACAACCTCCACCACCTCTTTTATGATGTCCTCTTTTTTATTACGTCAAAGGGGGAGAAGGTGGTCAGATGTTTGATTCTATAGTTATAGCTGTGGTCAGACGTATGGATGTCATTGGATGGTTGGTTGGTTTTTTTGTTGTATGGTGATGCTTTTGTTTATTTGTGTTAATCTTGGCTGTTGAACTAAGATGACTAAGATCTTTTTGTAAAAATCTTAGTTCTTGAAATGAAATCATTTGAGAATGGCATTTGCAATTGAACTTGTTCACTTGTCATCTGTCCCATTTCAATGGAATGAATATCTATGTACAAGGGTTGGACAAATCACTGTTTCTTAATGTTAAAAAGTTCAAACATCTATGACAAATTGTTGCCATCATCAAAAAGGGGGAGATTGTTGTGTCCCTGGTTTTGATGATGTCACACTTGAAGTATAAAACATGGATATTTGACAAATAGTATTTGCATTACAGGTACAATTTAGTTACAACAATGAAAGTTCGGATAAGGTCGACACTATCCGGAACATAGGTCGACACTCCCTGTCTCTGGCTATCGTGATGAAGAGATTTGATCGAGTCAGGTCAACGCTATTCAGAGAGCATGTCAACACCAGAGTGGTTACAAGTCCTTCTGAGCAGTTGTAACCTAAGAAGTTCAACATTTAATGATGGTAAGGTCGACACTAGGCAAAGGGAAGAATCCACTGTGATGGTAATTGATGCTAAGGTCGACACTAGATGGACCTAAGGTCGACACTAATTGTCTGTTAAGACTTATGTGTGTGTGTGTGTTGACACTAAACCTTGGAAGTGTCGACACTGCTACACTTAGAATTTTCAAGAGAACTGAAGCCATCACGCGTGCACGTGATCCAAGGCCAAGCGCCTGGGATCTCTTTACACGTCAACTGTTCTGGAAGGTGCCGATGTTTGGCGGAAAAAAGATTCCTCCACTTTTTAGTGAATCTGTTGAGGGGCCCACTGCACAGAATCCCGCACAAGCAGATAACAAAAAGGGGAGTGCTTCGTTTCGTTACAAAGAGGAGAGCTTGCAGAAAGCCAACAAAGAGAAAAATTACAGAACATCTCAAAGTAAGGAGATCAGAGGTCCTATGTTCAACCATGAAGATGCAACTTCAGATTGGAGCTACCACCAGACAGATGCATTTGCTGAATCAAGCAAGAATCGGAGCTTCGAAAAGCCTGTGCTGACCTTTCAAGAACAGAGGATCAGAAAGCTTCTCCAACATCGATTCCTCAATCCAATTGGAACAAAGCTCATAAGGAATTCATCTAAAGAGGGATCGAATTTGAAGACCAGAAATCCTGCAATTCGCATTTGCATCATGAGCAGGGAGTTTCAAAGTTTTTCAATCGCCTCTTGGCACCTTTTGATTTTTATCTTTTCAATTTAATCTGAGAAGTTGAATTGTGTGCTATCTGCTTCTTTGTAAAGTAGATTGAATTGATCAGTCACAGGTGGTGATTGGATCAATTGAGTTGAAGCTATGTATCAGCGGTGTACTCAAGCTGCGAGTTAGCGAATGTGAAGAAGCTGTGAATTAGCAGGTGTTTGAGAACTTCCTTCAGGAGTTCTTATAGTAGTACCTCACTGGTTTGGTGAGGGGTGGATGTAGGTCTCCTCATTGGAGCCGAACCACCTTAAAATTCTCTTCTCCTTTGTGATTTGTGCCCTTCTTGCATCGTGAATTGAGCATCTTAGTCACTTGATCATAACAGGAATTTCTAATTCTTGATATGTGTTTAAAAATTCTGAAGATTCTCTATTCACCCCCCGTCTAGATAATCTTTCTTGACACAACAGTTCTTACAAGGGTGGATCTTCTCCATCTTTGATAGTTGTTTCCTTCTGTTTCTTGGAGAGATTTTCTGCATTTTCATCATCACTATTGACTTCCTTTCTTAAGGAAGGGTTAGACTCATCAAAAATAACATGAACAGTTTGTTCAATTAATAAATTTCTATTATTAAAAACTCTATAGACTTTGGGTTTAGAAGTGTACCCTATAAAGATCCCTTCATCGGATTTGGAATCCAACTTACCTATGTCTCTCTTACCATTGATGTGAATGAAGCAAAAGCATCTAAACGTTCTGAGATGACTGATCTTGGGCTTCCTTCCCTTGTACAGCTCATATGCAATTTTCTTCAGGATTGGCCTAATCATGACTCTATTGATAATATAACATGCTGTATTAATCGCTTCTGCCCAGAAGTACCTTGGAAGGTTGTACTCAGATAGCATGGTCCTAGCCATATCCAACAAGATTATATTCTTCCTCTCAGCTACTCCATTTTGCTGTGGTGTTCTAGGTGCTGAAAAATTGTGCTCTATACCTTGATCATTACAGAATTCTGCAAATCTATCGTTCTGAAATTCTCCTCCATAATCTGAACAAATATTGATGATGCTGAACTTTTTATCCTTTTGAACTATTTTACTGAACTTCACAAAACTTTCAAATGTGTCATCTTTATGCTATAAGAATGATACCCAAGTAAATCTTGAAAAATCATCAACAATTACAAGTCCAAAGTTCTTTCCTCCCAGGCTAGTAGTTCTCATTGGTCCAAACAGACCCATTTGTAGTTGTTCTAGTGGTTTGTAAGTAGTAACTATTGTCTTTGATTTGACGGAGAACTTTGCATGCTTCCCTTTTGCATAAGGTTCACATATACTGTCAAGTCTTGTGTTTATCTTCGGCAAACCTTCTACTAGATCATGTTTGATAAGTTTTTTTATTCCATCCAAGCTACAATGGCCTAACCTTCTGTGCCATAATTCAGCATTCTGATCTTTATTTGCTGCCGGACAGATGTCTTGATCTTTAAGTTCTTCTAGATGCAGTACGTATATGTTCTTTTCTCTGCTGGCTTCGAAGACGATTGCACCATCCTTGATGATTAAACACTTAGATTCCTGAAACTTGATCTGGTGACCCTTGTCACACAGCTGACTAATGCTAATAAGATTGTGCTTGAGTCCTTTAACACATAGAACATCTTCTATAAGGATTCTATCTTGACTTCCAATAGATCCACAACTAATTACTGACCCTTTTCCATTATCGCCATAGGTGACTGTGCCTTCTTCACTTTTGATATGATAGAACAGTTTCTTGTTACCTGTCATATGCCTTGAGCACCCGCTGTCAAGGTACCACTTTGATGCTCTTAGGCTTCCCTGCAATAAATCAATGAGATTTAGGTACCCAAGTTCTTTTGGGTCCTGGTTGGTTAGTTTCTTCACAGCTTCTTTTGGGAATCCATTTTAGGTGTTTGGTTGTGCATGTTATTTTTGTGTGACCTAATTTGTTACAGTGTGTGCAACAAGAAATATTGTTTATTATTCTATTTGGCTTATGGTTTTTATTTTTATTTATTTTGCAATCAGGATTTTGTTCAGCTACGAATTTTGGAGTTGGATAAATTTTAGGATGAATTACAGTTTCCTCATTTTTTGGTGGAGTATATCCTAAGCCATACTTTTTCTTATCTGATCTTCTTACTCCTTTTAATATTAAAGAGGATTTACCATTTGTAAATTTTTCAACTGTGGCCATTAGATATTCATTATCTTTTGTTAGTGTGTTGATTTCATTTTTAAGTTTGATTGTGGTTTTCTGATTTTCTAATTTTGATATCTTTTCATTCTTATTCTTTACATCTTCATATAACAGTTCATTTCTTCTTTTTAATTCTGAAATTTAATTTTCTAATTGTTCAGTTTCAGATTTTAGATCTGAGTTCGTTATTTCGAGACATGTATAATTTTTCTTAGTTGTTTTTAATAATTTACAGACATCTTTATATTTGCTATATAATTTGTTAAAAGCATCTTCTAAGCTATCTAAATTTGATTCATTACGAGAAGTAAAGGATGAGTCAGAGGTTATCTTATCATCAACATTTGCCATGAAGGCTAGGTTGGCCTTTTCTTCTTCTTCACTGGAGCTTGACTCACTATCTGAGTCACTTTCGTTGTTCCATGCAGTAGCCATGTCTTTCTTCTTGTATCTTTTGAATTTATTTGTGTTGTCCTTTTTCTTGAACTCAGTTTTCTTTAACTTGGGACACTCGGCTTTGATGTGTCCAACTTTCTTGCACTCATAGCATATCGGTTCTGGTCTCTTAACATCTTTGCCTTCAGATCTTTTAAAGTCTTTACCTTTCTTGAAGTATCTTCTTTCTGACTGGTATTTTTTCTTGACTAGAATGCGTTGTAGTCTTCTGGAGAGAAAGACTTCTTCGTCTTCACTGCTCTCATTACTTTTATCACTTTCTGATTCGCCATCAGATGTGTCTTCTGTGGCTTTAAGAGTATTGTTGTGCTTCTTCTTGCTAGAGGATTCTCCCAGCCTCTCCATATTTATCTCATGAGCCATTAATGACCCAATGAGCTTTTCAAGTGACATTCTTCTAAGGTTGTTGGCTTCTTCTATGGCTGTCACCATTGGAGTCCATGAGGTTGGTAGAGATCTTAATATCTTTCTTACCATGTCTCCAATTTCATAGGTTTTCCCAAGCCCAGCCAAACTGTTGGTGATATCTGTAAATCTACTATACATTTTGGTGATGGGGGAGGGGAGGGGGTACGTACCTGGAATTGCAGGTCGGCAGCACCGGCGGCGAAGGTCGACGGCACTGACGGCGAAGCGACACTGGCGGTGCAGGTCGTGGCGACCGGCGGTGGCAGTGCAAGTCTCGCCGGTAAAGAGAGAGAGAGAGAGAGAGAGAGAGAGAGAGAGAGAGAGAGAGAGAGAGAGAGAGAGAGAGAGAGAGAGAGAGAGAGGGTTTCGCGAGGATGGCGGGGTTCGCGAGGATGGCGGGGGAGGGAAATTCTGGGTTTGCCGATGGAAGTATTTCCGTCGGTAAGCCTCTGACTAAAATCATTCCTTCGACATTACCGACGGATATTTCTGACGGATTAGTATCCGTCGATATTTCTGACTTATATGTCGATGGAAATAATTCCGTTGGAAAGACCGACGGAATTAATCTGACAGAAATATCCGTCAATATTGCCGCTTTCTCTTGTAGTGTCGGGGTTGTTACAGTACAGATAAAAAGAATATCACAGTGTAAAACGTATATTTAATTTTGTTCATTAAATGATTCCATAAGGATTGGAAAGACAACTGGAATACATTAATCACTACAACTATAACAACAGTCAATACAGAAAACAAGTACAATTGATAACAGAAGTTGATGCCTTACTTCGACTTTCAAGGAGTCGGAGTACTACTCCAGTTGTTCAACAGTCGATGCCATACTTCGACTTTAGAGGAGTCGGAGTAAGATCAACAATAACAGTAATCTATGTGAGATCGATTATAAAGACTTTGATTGTAGAGAAGTCAGAGTATGTATCACACTTTGATTTTTAAGAAGTCGGAGTGGGTATCACACTTCGACTTTTTTGGAGTCAGAGTCAGTATGATATATGTACTAGTTGTGGACTTAGAAAAAAATTTGAGCAAGCAGAAGAACATATGCGCCATTTAAACATAGTTTTTATAAAATATATATTCTTTTGTGATATTATTATAATGTATTTGAAGATTATTTATGCAGATGGTTATGCATTCATTAATCAAGCAATTGTGTTAATCAAAACAATGTAGTCGGTTGAAGTTAAAGCTTCGGATATGATGAAATGTAACTTGAATGTGCAAAAATTAACGTTGTCTGTCGAAGCTGAAACTTCAGATTTGACAAAGTTAACTTTGAATATGAAGAAGTGTAACTTCGGATGTATAGAAATTAACGTTGTCGATCGAAACTGAAACTTCGGATATGACGAAGTGTAACTTCTGATGTATAGAAATCAACATTGTCGGTCGAAGCTGAAACTTCGTATATAGCTTCAGATATGACAAAGTTGAACTTCGACTGATCACGACTAAAAACATGCATCTGACGAAGTGGACTTCGGATATGACAAAGTGTAGTTTCGGATATGACGAAGCTAGCTTCAACTGAAGATGATCAAAATATGCATGATGAAGTTGAAATTCAAATGTCTAAGCTATAAATCTGTGTAAATCTTTATGAAGCGATAGAAAATATAATATTTATGAGATAAAAAATGATATTAAAATATATTAAGGATGATTATGATAAGCATGAGTGTTGTTATCATTAAAATAAAAATATAATATATAAGAGTGGTTCAACAGACACATGGCCATCATTTGTTGACATGTCATCCATGTTTGTTGACAAATGGACATCATTTGTCGATAAGTGGACATCATCTATCGACAAGTGTGAAACAAATCTCATTGCAAGGGTTAGCATAATGGTTGGGCACTTGCAGCATATCCGAGAGTGTTGAGATCGATCCATGTGGAGAGGCTGCGCCTAGGTTTTTTTGGTGGATTTTCTCAAGGTTTATAGGTTGCGGCAGGGTGGGTGGGAGGGCCCCAAGGTTGGAACTCGGGGCGAGGGGTGTATACTCAGTGGCGTTGCCATTGAGCTGGGTTAGCTAACCAAAAAAAAAAGAGAGTCCTAGTGCAAGGTAAAACAAGTCTTAAGAACATAGTCAAATGAGTCTTAAGAAGCAAGACAAAATGAATCTTAATAACAGTTAAAATGAGTCTTAAGAAATAAGAGAAATGAGTCTCAAAACCAATTAAAACTAGTCTTCAGCAATAAGACAAAATGAGTCTCACAAAACGAGTCTCACGCCACAAGAGAAATGAGTTTAAGACACGTTAAAAGTTGAGTCTCAAGGCATGCCCAATCGAGTCCCAAAAAACGAGTCTCAGAATCAAGTTCTACTTAGCACCATAATTTGTCAACCTGAGTCGACTGTTTGATGGACTGACTTTCTTCTAGTACTGACAAGTTTTTGTGACCCCCATTGATTGGACTAAATCTATTATTTAGTTGACAGACCCATTTTTTAGTATTGTCAAGTTTCTGTAAGTATCCATTGATTGACCCAAATCGATTGTTTGGTCGACCAACCTATTCCCACTACTATCCTTTTTTTTATGATTTTGGTCAACATATTCTTGACTCTTGGCCGACCTACCAGACTTCCAACGGCCATTAGTTCTCGATTCTTTCCTATTGACTCTTGATTAATATTAAAGTGCTTGATATTCTTGAACGTGTTTGAACTTCTACTCTGAACTCTATTTATTTAAACTCATAGAAAAAAATGATTGGCTAAATGTTACATGGGATCATAGATCCACAACTAATACTTGACAATATATAGGTCTTGTCTAGTCTTAGGAGGAGGCCCAGAAAGTGCATAGAGGAACAATGGGTCAGAGGGTCCTAGAATCCTAGAAAAAAATCTTTGGATGCCCAAGTCAAATCAAGGTAAGAGCTAAAGCAAGAAGGTAAGTTGCTCAAGATTTATGTGGGTCAAACATCTTTGTCGGGTCCCATGTGATGTGATTGTATGTATAGAGATATGTGGGCCAATATCCTACTAATGATGATGTTTGTTGTACGTGGGACACATCGGATCTCTTTCTGTTATAAATTCCATCGTAGGTGCCCTAAGTCACCTCTCTATACGTCCATCATCAGGGGCGGATCTAGCTTATTGGCAGTGGGGTCCTGTGACCCCACTGAACAAAAAAATTTATATTGAGAGATCAGTTTTTTACCATGGGTGACCCCACTGAAATTATATAAGTGTATTATTAGGACCCTACTAACATAAAATTCTAGATCCGCCACTGTCCACCATGTCCTGTCATTAACATTGGGGGTTTGGGGTGACATGGGCCACATGTGGTGCAAGATTTATTGCGAGCCATACCCTAGCAAAGCAAAGGCATAGAGAGGTGCTTGACGTTGGTGGATAACATCACACTATGAGATCCACCTCTTAGGTCTGTATACTATATTAGGTAGGAGTGTCTAATACTTTACTTCCATCGAGTTAGTGCTCTACCGGTCTAAAGATCTACTAAGCAAAGTCCCTTATACGTTATAAGCTACGGGGACAAAGTCTATTGTGCTAAGATTTACTAATATTGATCATAAAGTGTGAAAGGAATTAACTTTCTATCTCAGATATTAAGATGTTATCTCAAGAGGTATATTACGGTCTTAAACTTTTTTCTTGACATCGACGTCAGAATAAGAATCTTTCTTTATGGTGATAGAACAAGTGCTTTTGACGTTTTATCAGTTCCATTTAAGAACCGAATCTCCATAGGTGAGTTCTTGTTTGATAATTGAGTTTTCATCTTGTAAGTAGAATTTAATAATTGAATTTCATGAATCGGTCAGATAGAAATATCTCCTTTTCAATTATAATCATTTTCTTAACGGTGTTCGATTTAGAGAGAGAGAGAGAGAGAGAGAGAGAGAGAGAGGAGACTTGCAGCGGCGAGCTTTGCGCAGGAAAAGTCGTGGGGAGAGGAAAGGCGCAAGTACGCATGGAGATGGGATTTGGCCAGCGAGATCTACCTGAAGGTTCGGTCGTCCAACTTTCGTTTCCACTGGAAAAGGAAGACAAGACAGCGATTACCACGAGCTCTCCCCAAGTATCCAGTCACTCCAAAGATACAGACCCTTTAACAGTAGGGCTCCTTCTCGGGGACGTAGTAATCTATACAGAACTATTAAACTCTCCCATCTTGCTATTTCTCTCTCTCTCTCTCTTTTTTTCTTTTTTTCAAATCCCCCTCTCGAAGAAGCGTAGCTCAGCTGGGGGTGTGTTGGACGGGGGGAGAGAGCTCTGCTGTGGAAACCTAACCTCGCTATAAGCATGCGGACACAGACAAGGGGGTGGATGGAAGAGCGACAGCGCAGCGGCTGGTCCACACCGTGTTGCCTCGCGGCGCCGCCGAGAGCCGCGACCACCTCTGCGGCGTTGCCGGGGCCCTGCCATGCCGGAGACGCGCGGCTCTCGTACGCGAGTAGCAGCGTCAGCACGAGTCTAAAAGCCCTGGCGTGAGGCACCGCGCGCACCACGCATGGTGAATACGGAGGGGTGAGGGGTAATACCAGCACCCACCAGTTCATCCATCGGTCCCCACTCCCCACTAGCTGGGCGAATGTTTAACTTGAAAGAAAAAAAAAAGGATAAAACTTCGTACATGTTAAGGTCTATCAAGTGAAACCACTTTTTTATGCCAATTCAAACGGACACTTGGGTTAACCAGAGGCAAAGATAAGTGCAAGTGGAAGGGGACAACAGTCGGGTCTTGATGATACTTCTTTACCCGCGAAGAACAATTTGCTGCCCGGCCGTGGGCATGCCCGCCCCCACGTTAAAAAGACGTTCCCCTACCCCCCGAGGCAGAAACCTCACAGTTACCCGTGGTATCTGTGCCGTGGGCTTCTTTAATACCTTCTTGTTCTGACCACATTAGACAAACACCAACCACTGCAGTTGATTCCTTCCCGCACAACACCCCCCACGGCCCCACTACACCCTATCTCCCTCAGGCAGTACGTTCTGGAATCACGGATCAGCTCTGTTGACCGTGCCATCAGATGCCGTCGGATTCGGCCCGGCCCGTCCGATTGGTGGCGCTCCAGTCAGAGTCAAACTCTGCAAGCTCCCCAGTTTGAAAGCAGCTTTTGTAAAGAACTTCTCACTGCGCAGCAGCAGCAGCGGGAGAGAAGCAGAGCTGAGCAGAGCAGAGCAGCAGCCACACTGACAACATACTTTTCTCCTTATCACGTTGGGGGTCGAACACAAAAGTGGGAGACTTTCCATTCGCCCGTTGGCTTGCCCGTTGAGCACGGGATAAACTCATAAAAAGGGTTAGCACTAGTTACGACTTGGTCCTTTCCGGCGGTTAACTAGGCCGTTGACACGCTGGCTTTCTTACAGCGACATGTAGCCGTTGGAGCGAGGTGATAAGAAGCGTCCAGACTGAGTTGGGTTGGGGGGGGGGGGTGGTTGGGGTTGGAGATGGGGCCCCGTGCCAGGCTGACAGGAAAAAGACGATTAGCCCTACCTCCTCAGACCTTACATGGGTTGCGCTGTACTGGGGGCCCCACGCTTACTCTACCACTCTCTCGTCGCTCTACTTCTTTCTTCGTCGTACGTACCCTTCTCTCTCACCAGCGACTCCGTAGCGCTCGCTCGCTCGCTCCGGTGTCTTCCTTTTCGCGATTAAACTATTTCTTTTGGGAAATTATTTAATCGGTGGGGAGGGGCAGGCCTTTGTCCTCTGATCTTATCCATAAATTCTCCTGCCCTCCCCCTGGTTTCCGCATTCCTTCAAGTAGGAGAGCTGAGGGCGCCTGCTGCCGCACCACCAGTGTGAGAGCGAGCGAAAGAACAGGAGCGAAGATGTCGAAGGAGGTGACCGCCGAGCCGGAGCAGCACCCCGCGAAGGACTACATCGACCCACCCCCGGCGCCTCTGCTGGACCTCGACGAGCTCCGCCTGTGGTCCTTCTACAGATCCCTCATCGCCGAGTTCATCGCCACCCTCCTCTTCCTCTACGTCACCGTCGCCACGGTCATCGGCCACAAGAAGAGCGCTAACTGCGATGGTGTCGGACTCCTGGGCATCGCCTGGGCCTTCGGCGGCATGATCTTTATTCTTGTTTACTGCACTGCCGGCATTTCTGGTACGTGCTCTTCTGGGTTTGGGCTCCTTTTACGTTTTTCTCGAACAGTGGGTGGGTGGGTGGTTCATCTGTGAGTGTTTTCTCATGTGTGCGTCCTCTGCGCAGGTGGCCACATTAACCCAGCGGTAACCTTCGGGCTGTTCCTTGCCAGGAAGGTATCGCTGCCGCGGGCCTTCTTTTACATGGTAGCTCAGTGTCTGGGGGCTATTTGCGGTGTGGGTCTGGTGAAGGCCTTCATGAAGAACCCCTACAACTCCCTTGGCGGCGGCGCCAACGTGGTGATGAGCGGCTACTCCAGGGGTACCGCCCTCGGCGCCGAGATCATCGGCACCTTCGTCCTCGTGTACACTGTCTTCTCCGCCACCGACCCCAAACGCAACGCCCGTGACTCTCACGTCCCGGTACTGTCCCACTACACTCCAACTTCACCAACTTAGGCTGCTCATCTCTGCTAATTGGTAGATCTTACGAGTTACGACTTACGAGTACCAAAATTAGCAGAACATAAAAGGTCTGATCTTTGTTCTTTTTTTCTTTCTGATGCTCATCTTTTTTTACATTGCAGGTGTTGGCTCCCCTGCCCATCGGGTTTGCGGTCTTCATGGTGCACCTGGCAACCATCCCCATCACCGGCACCGGAATCAACCCTGCGAGGAGCTTCGGCGCCGCTGTCATCTACAACAACTCCAAGGCCTGGGATGACCACGTAATTTTTCTACTTTCTATCAATTCCTTCAGTAGAGTCCATGGTGATAGAACCCAGCTGTAACCCCGCTCCCGCCTTCTCTCTCTCTCCCTCTCTCTCTCTCTCTCTCTCACACACACACACACATTGGTCACACGCCGTGACCCGCACACGCAGACATAAGTACTCCCTCTCTGTTTTGTGTTCCTGGAGATGGTTTTGTGCAGCTACTTCTAAAGCTGGCCCTGTGTCTTCATATGTGCAGTGGATCTTCTGGGTCGGCCCCTTCGTCGGCGCTCTGGCCGCAGCAGCGTACCACCAGTACATCCTGCGGGCCGCAGCCATCAAGGCCTTGGGATCCTTCCGCAGCAACCCCCACAACTGAAGGGTGTTACAGCACTTGAGGGAGTGCCAGAGAGAAGTCGTTCCTTCCCCATGTGAGGGGAACGGTCTTGTGCCTGGCATCTCAGCTGTCTCGTTTGGTTGTATGAGTAGGGTGGAAGGGGGGGGGGCGGCGGCGGCAAGGGGGATTGGGGCGGCGGGGGGGGGAAGGGTGTTGATCTGTCTTCTGTGTAAATTTGCTCTTTTAATTTATTTAGTCTTTTTCTTGTTAACTTGCTGTTGTCGATGTTGGTGATGGGGATGTCGTGGGCGGGGGAAAGGAGTGTGTGGTGTGATGTGTAGGGCAAAGCCAAGGGCTTCGCCCACTGTTGATTTTTATAGTGTTGGTGTCTTCTTCTTTAGTTGATGTATAGTGCATATTTTATGATTCCTCCATTTCACCTCCCCTTCTCCTTTTTATCCTATCTGATCTCTTTCTTTCTCCCCTCTCCCAAATGGATGACATCTCCAGCCTGTCACGAACTGTGCTCGGTGGTCCTCCTCTCCCACTCATTATTTATGTGTTCTGCTGTCTGCTCTGTCATTATACAATACTCTCTCTCTCTCTCTCTCTCACACACACACACAGCACACACATTAGCTACAAGTATGATCTAATCTTTGATCCATCCTGCGGAGCTGGGGTTTTGCCTGTTGGCGGAGGCCAGAACTAAGTTGGCTGTCGAAGGGGGCTGGTGTTTTGCCTGTTGGCGGAGGCCAGAACTAAGTTGGCTGTCGAAGGGGTTGGGGGGAGGAGGTGCTTGCTGTGTTTGTTTGTCTTTTGAGCTTGAGAGCTCCTTTCGTCTCCTCCTTTTTCTCTGCTTTCCTTCTCCATGCTATGTGTGCTTTGTCAACATTTTTAATTGGAGTAGTGCGGCAGGGGAGTCCGCCACGGTCTCCAAGGAGAAGGCCTGAGGCAGGTCCACGCGTGTCGGGCAGTATTTGGCTGCCAGCGCGACGGGTCACATGGCAATGTACCGATGCTTTTATTCCGGCGCCGGGCCCCGCTGCCATCACCCACCACCGTCCACAGCGACGCCCAAAAAAGGCACGCCAGCGTTGCCGCATCCGAAGTGCCATCATCGTTTTCCTTGGTAGTTTTGTGTGAACGGTCAAAAAAAGGATGTGGAAGCCGATGCTTGTCCTTGTTTTGGGCTTTTGCACCCCCCCCCCCCCCCCGCCTGTTGGAACTCTTCTCGGCTTAAATTACTTCCCGACGCCACCCCCCATGCTTAATAATAATCGGGTTAGATATGAAAGATCATATAAGTTATATATACCGGTAGTATGTGAGGTTGAGTGTCATCTATTATATGACGTTCCGCAATCTACTTATTCCGTATAAACTGTCAACAGTTTCTCTTAACTGGTGATGACAGAATAATAAATAGTGTGTTGTGAAAAGTGAAACCGAAGGCACATGTGATTATTTATTAGAAAAATTATATATATATTCTTAAAATCTTTCAGTTATATACTTTTTAATTTCAACTATCAGATTATCTATTTTTAAATCGAAAATAATCATCAATTATATTTCTAAAACTAATTAAACTGTGTGAATCTAAGAAATATTTTACTATCAAGTAATAGAATTGTTAAAAATATATATGATATGACTAAAATAACTTTATGGAGAGTGAGAGAGACTCCAACTGAAAAAATGATTAAAAATTAACTTTTAGAAGTTAAGATAATCTTCTGTCTCTATTAACTCAATTGTTGTTGAGTTAAATGGATATGAAACGGTAATGATTTTATTTTTCGATTTGAAGGGTATAATAGTTGGAATTAAGAGGTATATTGTTGAATATGAAAGATTTTAAGGATATGTAATTTTTCTTATTTGTTTTGTGAATAAATGCTACCGTGCTTTGCAAAATTACCATTTCTTGTAATAATATATTGTCACAACGAACAAACCCACAGAAGAAGGGGAAAAAGGAAAAACGACTCAAAGCAGCAACACATACACCGGAAAGGAAAAAGGAAAAGACACTCAACGCAGACACATATTTCATAGATTCAAAAGAAAAATTGCATAGATTACATATACACACCCAAAGGGAAAAGATCCATGGGTGATCCTGTCGCAATTGTCACATGGGGTGTATCAAAGTTTTACCTGTCCTTTTTTAGGATATGTAATTGTGGATGAGTTTTCTGTTTGGGCTCGAGCCAAACGGACCTCTACTAAGAGAAGAGAGGGAAGACAGTCGCCGGTGCGGACGATGACCTATAAAATGCAAAGAGAATCAGAGGGCCCGGTTGAAGAACCAGGGGAACCCTCTGATGCCCAGTTGGGACTGTAGAAAGCAGGAGAGTAATGTTCGCTGGTGTGTGCTTCACGCGTGGGCGAGTGTGTCGAGGGTTGTGTACCTTTGCATGAGGATTATCTGTGCCCTTTTATAGGTGGGGGAGATGAAAGGTCTGGGCGCTTATTCTCTCCAATGATGACTGGAGGGATGCACCGGTTCGGGTTCCCAGGCGAGGGGTTGCCCATGGAGACGCCTGTTGAGATCCTTTAGTCAATGCTCTTGGTCAGGGGGCGCGTGCCGCACCGTCGCAATAACTACCGCTAGGGGGGGAAGAGTTGTCCTGAATCATCTGGTCGAAAGGTACTGAGTAGGGGCCTGCTCAGCTATTGGGTAGGCTGCTCGGTGCCCTATGCTCGGAAGCACAGTGCGGGGTACTTGGTGACAGATGGTACCCTGCTCGAATAAGCTTTATGGGGTGTTCGGAGATCACCCTCGAGGCCCTTAGGCTCCAGATGGCCAAGCGTGTTCGGAAGCCTTTTGGCTGAGCTCAAGGATATGTGGCTTGATGACTGGAGCCCCGATGCCTTGATGGGTCATGATGGGCCGTAGTGGGTCGTGATAGGCCCGCAGGTCTAGAAGGCTAGAAATGGCCTCCACACTTGCCCCCCACGCTCTCAAGCTGGCACAGGTACTGCGGTAATTGAGAGCGGAGGTTTGCTCGAATGTCACCTTCACATTAAATGCGATATCCACTTCGGCGGTGCGAAAGGCTCCAGAGCATCGCCGTTTTGAAGCCTGCCTTGAAGACGGAAACCTCATGATAGTCGGGGTGACGTGTCGTGCGCTTGGATGCTACGCGGCACGTTCGAACGGGCCGCTGGAGCGGGATCGCTTATGTGCTTCGAATTCCGAGCCTTTTCTTCCTTATAAGGAAGTGGAGGGGAGAAGGCGGGGCTCACGCCTTCTATTTCTAGAAATTCCTCTTGTTCTTCACTCTTCGTCGTCGTCTTCTTCCTCGCGACCATCGTCGTCCATCGTCTGGCTCCCTGCCTCCCCATCCACCGTCGACAATGTCGCGGAAGGGGAAAGCCATTACTGCTGCTGGAGTGAGCGAGACGGTGCCGAAGGAGCTGCGGAGGACGAGATACAGGTTTTTCGAGGGCCTCCGTGAGCGGTATCGAATTGGAGAGGAGTATGATATCGTCCTCGCCACAGAGGAGGACTCATACATTCTATAGAAGCCCGGGTGCATCGCCATGTCCCTGGACCTGCTAGAGGTAGGGTTCCGGCTGCCGCTACCGGCGGTGACGAGGGACATCCTCAATGCATGGGAGATTGCCCCTATTCAGCTGACGCCAAACTCATGGCGCACGATCTATGTCTTCTTCATTTCCTGCAAGGTACGCGACATCGAGCCGATGGCGGACCTCTTCTGGGGACACTTCAGCCTCGCGGCGTCCCCGCAGACCTGCATCGACATATACTACACCAAGCATCGAGCCAACAAGATGTGGATCCACTTCTCTCCCAAGTATTCCTCACAAGGGATGGACGCATCGGGTGTTCTTCATCGCCCGTCGCGAAGGCGGTGAAGCACCAGAGTGAGGGTTCCCTACCCGAATTAGGGACCCGCGTAGTAAGGACATGGTTCCCCTCTTGGTCCGGGAAGCAGTGAAGATCTCCGACCGCCTTAGCAACATCGTGGCTGAGAAGGCTGAGGAGTATCTGACGGAGGCCCAGCTCGTCCAGCATGGGCTCAGTCGATCATGGAGTAAGTGATCTTTAATCCTTTTAATTTGTTGTGGAGCCATTCTTCTAACTCTTTCTCCTCGTACAGGTGCCGAGGAGCTGGCTATCGGCCGTGATCAAGAAAACATGGCCCTCTACGCCGAGCAGATTACCATCACCTTATACGTGGTGATCGTGGGCGAGGATCCAGCTCCAACCGTTCCTATGACGAGCCGCCCTGCTGGAGGGAGAGCTGCGGAGAAGAGGCCTTTGAAGACAAGTTTTCGGGGGGTGTATAGACCCAAAATGGCAATGAGGGCCGTGCGGAAAGCGGCCGAGGAAGAGGCCAAGGAGGAGGAGGAGGAAGAGATCCCCCAACTTCAGGTGCAGAAGAAGCGGAAGCTAACGAAGGCGGCCGAGCAGGCGAGGCCACGGACGGCGATCGAGACGAAACCCCCGACCACCGAAGGGGTAGTCTCCGAGTTGGGGCTGGTTGTGGTAAGCGAGCAGTCCGATGAAGGCTCCCCCCGTGCTTGAGGGACCCAACGTGGGCTGAGCAGATGGAAGAAACAATGGAAGGATCGAGCGCTGTGGCGGGAGGTGTAATGACCCGACCTACCGGACCCCCGCCAGGGACCCTGAAGGTCGTGCCACCACCCACGGATCCGAAGACCCAGAAGGGTTAGAATTTAGTCCAGTGAGATAAGCAATGAATTCAAATAACTATAACAGAAAGTTCGTACAATAATAAGAAAATTATGTACAACATGTCTCAAATAAAAGTATAGGTACAGAAAAAAAGGTGCAGTCCTTAAGGGGCATACCCCGAGGACTTGCAAAAAGGCCCTCAACTCACGGTACAAGAGCTCACGCTTACAACTCACACTATTGACAACGCACAGTGAACAAGCTGCCACCACGACAGTTCGGCAACGAACTCCTGCGATAGCGAGTCCCTATCTGAAGAGAGTAGGGGGGGTGAGCCTCGTGAACAAGGCTCGGTAGGGATAACCCGTCCCTTACCAGCCAGAGTAGCAGGAACTCCAACAAAAGCGAAAGCAACTACTCTAGAAAGTAGTAAAGCGGGAAACACCTACTGCAGAGTACTACAAAGCAGTAGAACAGAGTAATGCCATGACCCACAACTAGGGTCGGGCCAGACACGACTCCCGCAAAACTGGTGGAGTCAAACACGATGTAGAAGCAACCCTCGGCACACACACCCGCCGAGACAAGAAGCTCACAGAACACTGGAGCAACCAAGTGAGACCAGAGTCTCACGACACAAGCACCAACATCCCAGACCTCCATGAGGTCAGGAAGGAACAACCAGGTGTCACCACGAGAGACACCGAGCAACCATTTGAGAAACAACATCTCACCACAGGCACAGCCACCTTAGACCTCCATAAGGTCGAGGGCCCACAAGCAAAACCACTATGGACCTCGGACACTCCACGAGGTCAACGAAGTACACCCTCCGGTGCCACCACGGACGGCACCAAGGAACAGTCTACAGAAACAACGGTCAGTGTCAACACAAAGACACTTGAGAGAACCTGCAGAGCGGAAACCACTGAACAAGGCCCACAAGGCCAAACCAACAAAGCTCACAGAACTAGACACGACTAGGCTACAACCACCGTGCAGGCTAGGGTGACGAGACTCACTTAGGAACAACGTGAGAAACTCTGTCACAGCAAGAGCAACTAAGCCACCACCATAGGCAGTTAAGAGGAGGACACACTGTCCACTCCTCCAGCAAGCCAGCCGCCGACTCCTACCTACAACCTCCCTAGGTAGAGTGAGGCTAGTAAGCCACAGCAGAGAACAACTAACAAACCACCACAGCCCGGCCGAGCTGCGGTCCTACACTTACCCCTACGTGGCTCTGGAACTACCACAGAGCGAGGCAGTGAGAAGGACTAGCTGGTCCGCACCGAATGAACGCCTCAACCACCTCGGAGACACATGCCCAGCTAAGGGAGCTCCACAAGCGACTCTACGCCACTGCCCACCACCGTTTTCCCCTTAGCTCTGGAGTCTGCCACACTAGGCTGTCAACTCGAGCACGCTCGTAGCTCGGAGAACTCCCTCAACAGGCTCCTGAGGATGGGGGTCCCAGAAAATGGAGACAACCTCTGAACCAGACAAGCCCTAAAGTGCAAAGCACCGGGCGAAAGAGAACAGGCAGAGCACACCACAAGTAAATGGCACAACTAACTTGTAACCAAGACAAGTCAGCAGGAACAGGCACGCACGGCTCCCCTCCCGGAACACCCAGGAGGGCCGTCGCCAACGCTGGCACACACGGCACATCCCGAGAACCCAGAACACCACCAGACAGACAGAAACTGTTAGTTATGGATGTTCTCAAGCCAATCATAACTTGTGCAATCTTGTTCTTTGATAATAATAATAGGCTTTTATATTCATTATGTGTAATTCGTTTAATGTTTCATTATGAAGTCCATGATATGCGCAATGGATATTAATTATGATGAGATCATAACAATGAGATTAATATCCTTTAAACGTATATTCTTAATTTTTCCTAGTGAGAGGATATCCGAGAAGAAAATCGGATATCCGGTTAGACTAGTACAGGTTGCACCTTCTCATATGATGAGGGTGACTGGTCTCATAGTCACTGTGTGGAGACACTAAGGTGAATCTGTAGGTGCTCATTGGAGAATGAGTTCACTGAACTGATCCGTTATGAATCGCTGGATGGTAATGTTACCTAACTGTCAACCAGCTAGATTCATTGTCACAGTGGAGTGATTGGTCCTTAGACCTGAGACACCAGGACACCTTGTTGGTGGACTTCTAGGTTTTGACCTTGACTTATAGATCTCTAGCCATGAGGTCTTAATCAGTTAAGTGATCGGATCTAGCGGAATACCCTCGAAGGTGATTGTGTGGTCAATATGGGATCGCTCGCTCTCGGTAATAGGAGAGTGAATGCTCTAGGGAAGGATGCCTGATAGTCCCTGGCCAGGGCAAGACTACTTATCAGAAAAGGAGTTTTCTGATATAGTTATGCGGCATCCAAACCGAGTGAGTGTGCAATTTAGGGTTTGACAGTTGACCATACCCTAAGTGCACTCGGGAGCATTGTACGAGCGAAGGATTATAGTCACGTGGTAACTGATGAAACAAAAGGTTCCTTGAATGGGTTGCTGAACCCCAATGCTTTCCAGGATCAAGTGGTGTTGCTTGGCACCCAACTTGATTGGAAGCCCGGTCAATTATCGTGAGACGATAATTGATTGTGTAATTAATTAATATGAGATGTTAATTAATTATCATAAGTCAATAAAGAGTTATTGAGCTTAATGGGCTGAAAACTGGACTAGCAGTTGGGCCTAGAGGGTCACACGCATAAGAGTTCCGAGCAGACTGGGCAAGGTGTTCTTTATAGACAATGACTGGGTTTTTGTGAAAACCGCGGTGTCTATAAATATACGCTGAGAGTTAAACCCTGGGCCAAGCTCCAGGCTTAACCCTGGCCGCCCCCTCCTCTCTCACTCCCAGGGCACCCCCCATCCTCTCTCTCCTCTCTCCTGCACATGGTGGAGCTGAGATCCGGGAGACGCGTGGAGAACGAGGATATCCCGTCTGCGTCTGGAGCTCGCGTGGATACGTCTAGAGGCCGGACACTTGAACGGCTTGAAGCACCGGCGCCTCCTGCGCCACCTCCTCCCCGGATTCGAGAGTTACGCAACCCCGCAAAGGTAAAGATGAGATCTGCCTGTGCGTGGTTTACCGTTTTGTGTTCGATCCGACCGCCGACAACGATATCTACCTGAGGGATTCGCGTTTTCGCTGCGCTCTGTACGAAATCCAACAGAAACCATCACTCTACTAATAATCGATTGGCAGTCAGACAATCGATTATTAGACAGAAGCGAGCCTCCTAGCACTGCCGCTAGGACCCGCTAGGAACCGACACAGCAAGAGACGACACAATAGGTCACCACGACCTATCGCCCACAAGGAAACAACGCGCACGAGGAGAGAAACTAGATCAACCTCAAGACAGCTCAAAGGGAAGGGACCTTCGCCACGAAGGTCGCCACAGTGCACAACAGGGCACCAAAAGACATGGTAGAGCACCACCAGCCCGAGCAACCCATGGAAAATGGAGGAAGAAGACACGCCACATGCCTCTTCCTCACACGAAAGAGAACACAACACACAAGGCTAGCACTCACACAAAAGGCACAGCCATCCGAACACCCACCACACTCACTAGACCACCATCTGGGAGAGCATGTAGGGCATGAGAAGTGAAGCAAACCACCCGACCATGGGGACACACGAAGTCCCACCAGCACAGCTGAGAAACTCGAAAACGAACAAGAAGACAACCTGGCCAGCACCACGGCCAGACACACGGTCAAAGGAACCACACCTTGACCGACAACAACGACAGCTCATCCCTACAGAGAGAGAGAGAGCAGCGACGACTAAAACAACACAGGGCAGCTCTGTGGAGAACCTCCACCAAAAGCGCCAAGAACCGCCCTGGGAGAACCTCACCAGAACGCACCCCAACCAAACGACACACTTCAAACCACAGGGGCAACACAACGGTAGCCCAAAACAAACACCGAGCACTCCTGGGAAGAACCTTTGCTAGAAACGACAAAAGGGCGATCCCGGGAGGAGCCTTCACCAATCCAAAAGGCCGAATCAACATGGACCATCAGAGAAAACACTGCAGTAAGAAGAACTACAGAAGCAATGCAAGCAGGTCCTGGGAGAACCTCCACCAGAACCACCAAGGCTCCACTCTGGGAAAACCCGCCAGAATGTACCAGCCAAACAGACAGCACACCTCAGACCCTGAGGTAGCACAACAACAGACAGAAGTGAGCACGGGACAGTCCTGAGAGAAACCCTCACTAGGACAACGACAAACCGTTCTGAGTCACCAGAACACAGGGCAACCAAGCGATGCTCCTCAACCTTGAGGGCAATGCAACAACAACCAGAAACGAGCACAACACAGTTCTGGGGAAAGCTCACTTCCATCAGAACCAACAGAGAAGAACTCCGGGAGCAACTCACCAGAGTTTACAACTAGCCAGCACAAAGCCGACAACAACCACAGACAGGTGTAGCAGCGCTCAACCAGCGGTGCAACATGGCACACAGACCACCAGCTTAGCTCGAGCAATGAAGCTAACTGAGCAGGGCACAGCGCACAACGGTGCATAGGCACGTGAGGCCAAACACACAACCAACACAGCACACACCCCAACAACAAGGGGATAGCCAACAAGGCAAACACCTTCGACTGGATCCATAGGCCACAACCCTGCACCGGTGAAGGCCACACCACACGTAGGCTCTCTCAGCCTTTGCGACACACCCACACGGACGTGCAGGCCGACGACGAATCCCACCGCAGCACGAGCGAACCAGCAACCACGCTCGTAGCACGTGCACCCAGAAACAACAGCAACACTCTCCTGCAGCTCACACTCGAACCCTACTGAAAAGCTAGCCACCTGCAACAAAGAACCAAATGCTTACACCTAACAGCAACTCTACACGGACGGGCCAGCAGCGTACTAGTACCTTTCTTTGGGACAACCATAGTTATTAACTCATTACAAATCTCTTTGGGCCCCTGATCTCTGATACCACTGTAACGACCCGACCTCCCTGACCCCCGCCAAGGACCCTGAAGGTCGCGCCGCCACCCATGGATCCGAAGACTCGGAAGGGTTAGAATTTAGTCCAGTGAGATAAGCAATGAATTCAAATAACTATAACAGAAAGTTCATACAATAATAAGGGAATTATGTACAACATGTCCCAAATAAAAGTATAGGCACAGAAAAAAAAGGTGCAGTCCTTAAGGGACATACTCCGAGGACTTGCGAAAAGGCCCTCAACACACGGTACAAGCGCTCACGCTCACAACTCACACTACTGACAACGCACGGCGAACAAGCCGCCACCACGACCATCCGACAACAAACTCCTGCGACAATGAGTCCCTACCTGAAGAGAGTAGGGGGGGGGGGGTGAGCCTCGCGAACAAGACTCAGTAGGAATAACCAATCCCTTACCAGCCAGAGTAGCAGGAACTCTAACAAAAGTGGAAGCAACTACTCTAGAAAGCAGTAAAGCAGGAAACACCTACTATAGAGCACTACAAAGTAGTGGAACAGAGTAATGCCACGACCCACAACCAGGGTCGGGCCAGACACGACTCCCGCAAAATCGGCGGAGTCAAACATGATGCGAAAGCAACCCTCGGCACACACACCCGCAGAGACAAGAAGCTCATGGAACACCGGAGCAACCAAGTGAGAACAGAGTCTCATGACACAAGCACCAACATCCCAGACCTCCACGAGGTCGGGAAGGAACAACCAGGTGTCACCACGAGAGACAAGCAACCATGTGAAAAATAATGTCTCACCACAGGCACGGCCACCTCAGACCTCCACAAGGTCGAGGGCCCACAAGCAGAACCACTCTGGACCTCAGACACTCTATGAGGTCAAGCAACTACACCCTTCGGTGCCACCATGGACGGCACCAAGGAACGGTCTACAGAAACAGCGGTCGGTGTCAACGCAAGACACCCGAGAGAACCTGCAGAGCGGAAACCACTGAACAAGGCCCACGAGGCCAAACCAACAAAGCCCACGAAACTAGACATGACTAGGCTACAACACTCGTGCAGGCTAGGGAGACGAGATACACTTAGGAACAACGTGGGAAACTTCGTCACAGCAAGAGCAACCAAGCCAGTGCCACAGGCAATTAAGAGGAGGACACATTATCCACTCCTCTAGCACGCCAGCCGCCGACTCCTGCCTACAACCTCCCTAGCTAGAGTGAGGCTAGTGAGCCACAATAGAGAACAACTAACAAACCACCACAGCCCGACTGAGCTGCAGCCCCACGCCTACCCTCCCTATGTGGTTCTGGAACCACCACAGAGCGAGACAGTGAGAAGGACTAGCTGGTCCGCACCGAAAGAGTGCCTCAACCACCTCGGAGACACATACCCATCTAAGGGAGCTCCACAAGCGACTCTACGCCGCTTCCCACCACCATTTTCCCCTCAGCTCTAGAGTCAGCCACACTAGGAAGTTAACTCGAGCACGCTTGTAGCCCGGAGAACTATCTCAACAGGCTCCCGAGGATGAGGGTCCCAGGAAATGGAGACAACCTCTGAACGGGACAAGCCCTCAAGTGCAAAGCACCGGGCGAAAGAGAACAGGTGGGGCACACCACAAGTAAACGACACAACTGACTTGTAACGAAGACAAGTCAGTAGGCATAGGCATGCACGACTCCCCTCCCCGAACACCCAGGAGGGCCGTCGGCCAACGCTGGCACACACGGCATGGCCTGAGAACCTAGAACACCACCAGACACAATAGAAACCACTGCTATGCTAATAATCAATTGGCAGTCAGATAATCAATTATTAGACAGACGTAAGCCTCCTAGCACTTCCACTAGGACACGGCCACGAAGGTGTCACCTTCGGTCGACTGAACATAGCGAGCCAACCTGCCGCGTTCCAAACCAGAAGGTCCTAAGGGCACACCTGCCCTGGGGCACATGCCGACACACCAATCGCAGCCACGGAAACACCTGAGGCAAGCCTGGTGCTGTCGTGCCCTCCTAGCCCATCGCGATACCATCGCGACAGGAAGCGCAACCACAACAAGCACCCGGTCGCGATGGGGTAGCGCGTTGCGACAAAACTCTTGTCAGGATAGGAAACTAGTCGCGACACAAGCCTTATCGTAACAGCCAACTGCGCCACGATAAGGTCACGCCCGACCGGGGCGACGCCTCCTCTGATATCACGATGCGCGCTGCAGTCGCGACATCAGACTGAAGGCTGACCGACGGGATGCTACATCCCAGGGTCGCCCACACACCACAAAGCACACCACAACGGGGAGGGGAGCATGGGGAAAGCAGTAAAGCTATCTACCAACACAAAAGGACTGCCAATCACCCAGATTGGAAAGGGCACAAGAGATCCCTACCGCTTTTGAAGAACTGAACCCCAAAGGAGGGCATTCATGATGCTCAGCAGCCTCCTCCTCGCTCCACGACGCCACTCCTGCTCTGCCACGAGCCGCCGCCGGTGCCACCACGCTCCAACCTGCCGGAGAAGGATGAAGGGGAAAAGCTTCCCCTCCTCAGAGAGGAGGAGGAAAAAGAGAAAGGGGAAAAGAAGGGGAAAGGGCGTCGACCAAGGCTTTTAGCCTTCGGCCCCTAAGATGCGACGGGGTGGGGCGTCGCGTTACCAACCTTAACACGACGGCCCTACACACTATGAGCAGAACGCGTCCCCCAGGGACGTCGCGACAACCTGATAGGTCACCCTGACACACCTGCCACTCTGAAAGGCGTCAGACGATCAAAAAGCGGAATGCTGTCGCGACCCGTTGACTGGGCGCGACCAAAATGCGATGCACCAAGTGGTCGCGACATGGATGACAGTCGCGTCAACACCTCCGACGCGACACTAACGCATCATCCAGGCCGGATGCGTTAGTGGCCAGTCATCCAACACATGGGCGGAGGAAACTGGAAAGCCTGGGATGTTACAGGAGGCGGATCCGTCATCGTATGAGGACCAACCTCTGGGGTAGCCGAAGAGGTGGTGTGCACGGCAGAAGTGCCAAAAGGGACAATGACACCTGTTCCCCCCACCGGAGCGGCTGAGGACCAGGCACAGACAACAGCCGCAGGGTCACATCAGGCCGAGCAGACGGCCGAGACCGAGGGTGAAGGACCTCGGGAGACCTCTGCTGTCGGGGATGGCCAGGAGGCGATGGCTGACGCGGGCGCCAGTGACATAGTTGGTGGAGAGGATCCTGCTACCACGCCAACTATCGATGCTTCCAACGATCGCACCGGGTCCGAAGAGGGCCGAGCACCTCTTTCTCAGGTGCTGAAGATGATGTCCCCAGGGTGGCCTTCGGAGGCGATCCTAGAAGCTGCTCTAGAGCATCTCCAGGGGAGTGTGTTCAGGAAACTCCCCCCCTGCCCCACTGCTTCCCCGCTTGAAGTGCTGGCACGGTGCTAGGGGCTGAGCCCGGAGAACACTCCCGAGCGCTCAGGGGAGATCCACCAGGAGTACCACACAGACGAGGACGTAGCGGTCGATGTCGAGGCGCTAGTGGATGGCATAGCATGGTCACTGGGGGTGCTTAAGAGGCTTGCTCTGCGGGCTCAGGACCACCAACTGATGTGGGATGCCGGGTTCGTGTTATGCAAGGAGCTTTAGGCACAACACCAGACTCGGGAAGCCGAGCTGCAGAAGGAGGTGAAGAACCTCCGAATAGCACTCTGAGCTTCCGAGCTGGACCTTGTCGTTGCCCGGGCAGAGAAGGAGGCGCTCGCCAAAGTTCTATCCGAGGCCGAGGCCCGTAGGGTGGCCAAATACAAGTCGGGGCCAGATTTTGAGGAAGACTTGGAACAATATGGCGCGACTTGTTACAAGGTTGGCCTAGGGATTGGTGAGGAGCAAGGGCGGCAGCTAGCGACCGTCGAGTATGCTAAGGAAGCCTTCAAAGTGGCTGTCCGGGAGTGTCATCACCGCACAGGGGACGCTCGCTCGGATGGGATTCGCTTCTCAAGCTTCTGGGCAGGGCAGATGCTTTTAACTGACGAAGAGGCTGGCCCTTCTGAGCAGGCTCCTTAGATTGTATTTCTTCTCTCTCTCTCTCTCTCTTTTTTATAACTTGGCCGGAGAGGCCTTTTTTGTTCAATCATTTGAAGAAATGAAATGTACCTTTTTTGGATATGTAAAATGCCTCTCTATCTTCTTCCCTTGCTGTGTTCTGTTCGAATCGGGATTCGCCGGTCGTTTAGAGGCTTTTGTGGATACCGTGCAGGTTTTTAGGAACTAAAGAGTTCCGACCTGAGGTTTATATCATACGCCTCTGTCTTAAGGTCTCTTGGGCACAGTACTAGTTTCCGGGCTGAAAAAGCTTGGACTAGAGATGGTCCGAACAACCTTTTTTGTAGATCGGAAGAACGAGAGGAAGAGAGGTCAAATGTTGAATAGGAGGCTTTTATAGATAGTAAGCCTTTAAGTTAGATACATGCCAGGTTCTGGGTATGGCTTTGCCCCTAGGGGTAGTTAGCTTATATGAGACTTTCCCAAGAACCTGTATGACCTGATAAGGTCTTTCCCATTTAGGGGCGAGTTTGCCGATCACTCTTCGAGGATCCGATGTCGAGCAGCGGCGCAGAACAAGGTCTCCTTCGAAGAAACACTGCTCCCGTACACGGGAGTTGTAATACTATGCAAGGCGCTGTTGATAGGAGACCAGTCTTATGCTGGCGTTACTTTGACGTTCGCCGAGCATATCTAGGTTTTCCCTTAGCGCGCGATTGTTGGTTGCTTCGTTGAAGTGAGTTGTTCTGATTGTGGGGAGAGCAACGTCCAGAGGCACAACAACTTCTATTCCGCAAGCCAAGTGGAATGGAGTCTCCCCGGTGGCCACCTAAGCAGTTGTTCGGTGGCACCATAGCACGTTGGGGAGCTCTTCGATTCATGAACCTCCAGCGGCTTTCACCCTTGTGCATATCCCATGAAGCAGTGTTCGGTTGGCATTCTCAACCAAATCGTTTGCTTGGGGATGTGCAACTGAGGTGAAGTGGTTGTAGATACCTAGCTCCGAGCACTTTTGCTTGAAGAAGGTGCTGTCAAATTGCTTCCTGTTGTCAGACGTGATCACCTATGGGACGCCAAACCGGCAGAGGACGTTCTTCCACACGAACTTCCATGTTGCTTGGTCGGTGATTGTGGCAACAGGTTCTGCCTCGATCCACTTGGTGAAGTAGTCGATGGCAACGAACAGAAATTTATTCCACCCTTGAGCTTCTGGGAATGGTCCCATGATGTCAATTCCCCATCGAGCGAAAGGACATGGTTCAAACAAAGTGTGAAGTTGTTTGGCAGGCCGTCAGATAAGCTTCTCAAACTTCTGGCACTCCGGGCACTTCTTTGCGTAGGACATGATGCAGCCCTTTTGTAGGAAAGGCCACCAGAACCCTGCTCGGAGGATGCTGCGCGCCAATGTTCTGCCCCCCAGATGGCTCCCGCACAGACCCTCGTGGACCTCCTCAATGGCCGGTGTTGCCTCGGCAGGACTAAGGCACCGTAGGAGAGGTCTTGAGAGGGAACGTCGGTACAATTGGCCTTCAATGATGGTGAACCTCTGGCAGCGTAGCCTAATTTTGCGAGCTTCGTTCTGGTCGAGTGGAAGCTCTCCTTGAAGCAGATAGGCCATGAGAGGGTCCATCCAACTTGGCGCTGGCGGACCGGCCTCAATTGCCGCTACATCTACCTCGGTGCTTGGTGTGGCGAGCTCTTCTATGAATACGGAGTGAGAATGGGCGATGTCACCTGAGGATGCTAGTTTGATGAGTGCATCGGCCCGCACATTCTGCTCTCGTGGGACATGTGTGACTTCAAAGAAGAGGAGGCCTTCTGCCTGGCGCTTGACCTGTTGGAGGTACTGTGCCATGCGGGGCTCTCTGGTTTCGAATTGTCTGTTTACCTGGCTAGAGACCTACTGGGAATCACTGAAGGCCCGTAGCCGAAGTGCTCCTAGGTGCCTGGCCATGCGGATCCCAGACAGAAGTGCTTCGTATTCAGCAGCGTTGTTGGAGGCAGCAAAGCAAAACCTAAGGGCGTATTGGAATTCTAGACCCTCTGGCGAGGTAAGAACCAGCCTTGCACCGCTTCCCGTAACGCAGGAGGATCCGTCGACATAGAGCTCCCATGGGGGCTCATCCGCTAATGGAGGGTCCTTCTCGGTTGGAAAGGTGCATTCTGCCACAAAGTCCGCCATCGCTTGCGCCTTGAGGCTGTCCTTAGATGGTACTGATGTCGTATTCCCTGAGCTCGATGGCCCACTTGATGAGCCTGCCGGAGACCTATGGTCGCTGGAGGATAAGCTTTAATGGTTGGTCGGTAAGGACTGTGATCGGATGGGCCTAAAAGTATGGCTTGAGCTTCTAAGCAACTGTTACGAGAGCCAGAGCAAGCTTTTCCACTCGAGGATATCTTCGTTTAGCTTCTTGGAGTACCCTGCTTGTGTAATAAATAGGATGTTGTGCCACTGCCTCTTCTTTGATCAGCATCGTGCTGATGGAATGTTCGGTGACCGAAAGGTACACGAACAGGGGTTCCCTGAGCACAGGTTATGAGAGAATAGGTAGGGCAGCCAGGTACGCCTTCAGCTCGGTGAAGGCTGCTTCGCAGTCCTCGGTCCACCGTACTTACCCCCCTTGCGGTGAGGCACCTTTGGGGACTCGCAGCAACTTGAAGAAGTTGAAGCTCCTTTCTGCTGCTCGGGACATGAAGCGGTTGAGTGCCGCAAGGCATCTGGTAAGCTGCTGGACATCGCATACTGTTTTGGGGCTGCTCATCTCTAGTATGGCCTAGATTTTCTCAGGGTTGGCCTCTATTCCTCGGTTGGAGACAAGGAAGCCGAGGAACTTCCCTGAGCATACTCCGAATGCACACTTTGTTGGATTGAGCTTCATGTTATACCTTCGCAGGGTTGCGAAGGTTTCTTCAAGGTCGGTGATGTGGTCGGCACTCGGGAGTGTTTTGACCAACATGTCATCAACGTAGACCTCCATGTTGCACCCAATCTGCTGCTCGAACATCTTGTTGACCAGTCACTGATACGTTGCGCCAGTGTTCTTCAAACCGAACGGCATCCTAGTGAAACAGTAGAGGCCGAGATCGGTGACGAACGTTGTGGCATCTTGATCTGGGGGGTGCATGCTGATCTGGTGAAAACCGGAGTATGCATCCAAGAAGCTGAGGAGCTCATGTTCGGAAGTGGCATCTGCCAGCTGGTCAATGCGAGGCAAGGAGAAGTTGTCCTTGGGCGTCGCCTTATTGAGATCCTTGTAGTCCACGCACACGCGCCATTTGACATTGGCCTTGCGTACGAGGACCACGTTGGAGATCCATCTGGGATATTGGGCTTCTCGGAGAAGTCCAACAGCTCGGATTTTGACGACATGATCATATATCACGGTCTGCCGTTCGCGGTTGACAGATCTTCGTTTCTACTGAACCGATGGCACCCTTGGATCTAGGTGAAGGTGATGCGTCATTACCTCTGGAGGGATGCCGGGCAGCTCGTCATCCAACCATGCGAACACGTCTAAGTTGGCTAGCAAAAAAGCCTTATAGCATTGTTGTTCGGCTTCTGGGAGTAGTGCGCCAATGTAGAGGACGTGCTCGGGATCGTCGTCTACCCGTACCGGTAGTAGATCTTCAGCGGGGGTTCCTCGGCTAGTAGAGGGCTCACTAGTCGGAGCGGGCAGTGCTTCTAGGTCCGCGACGGGCTGTTTGTTTCGTAAGGAGAGAACATAGCACCGTCGTGACTCCAGTTGGTTGCCAAGAACCTCTCCAATGCCGCTCAGAGTGGGAAACTTCATCTTCTGGTGTACGGAGGAAGGAACTGCTTGGATGTGGCTAATCAGGCCCCTGCCGAGGATGACGTTGTACTCTGTCATGCTTCTGATTACTAGAAAGTTCACCACTTTAGTGATATTCTTCGGTGCTATTCCCTGGGTGATCGGGAGGTTAATCTGGCCCATGGGATGCACCGAGACCTCAGAGAAGCCGAACAGAGGTGAGTCCACTAGGGTGAGCTGGTCGGCTTTCAAGCCCATCATGAGAAAACAGTCATAAGCCAACACGTCTGGGGCGCTTCCATTATCCACTAGTATACGACGCACAGTACAATGATTGATGGTGGCCGAAACGACTAGCGCATCAGTGTGGGGAGTCATAACTCCTACAAGATCATCGTCTGAGAAGGTGATTGCCCCCTCAGAGTGCGCGTACGTAGTACTGGGATAAGGGGTCGGTCGTGGAACTGGTGATCGTTCGACCTGTTGCACCTGACGAGCGTAGTCGCGTCAGCTCTGGCTGCTCTCTCTGCCCACGCTGAATCCTCCCACAATCACGTTGATCTCCTACCCATTTGGCTCGTTATTAACGGGTTGCTCGGGGGTATGCTCTCGGCGTCTTGGGCGATGATCCTCATTCTGGCGCACGTAGCACCTTAAATAGCCACGCTTGATCAAGGACTCGATCTCGTCCTTGAGTTGACGACACTCAGAAGTGTCGTGGCCATGGTCACGGTAAAAGCGACAGTACTTGTCCTAGTTGCACCTGCGGGGATCAGAACGCATCCTGGGTGGCCACCAGACATATTGCTCATCTCGAATTTCAGCCAGGATCTGATCGAGGGCCACCATGAGAGGGGTGTATTCGGTGAAGGGGCATGGTTGGCGCGGCGAGTCCCCCTTGCATCGGCCTTTCTTCCGCTCGCGGTCGGAACCATTGTCGAAAGGCCTCTTCTTGTCCGCCTGTTCGCCCTACTCTGCTCAACCGGCTGCCAGGCTCTCCTCGCACGCAGCGTGTCATTGGGCGGTGGAGAGAAGCTCGGCCAGAGTAGAGGGCTGCTGTACTCCCAGTGTCCTTTGGAGGAAACCATCACGAGTGCCCTGGATGAGAGCAGTGGTGGCTAATGGGACGTCCAGGCGAGGGATGCAAAGTGCTTCGGTTCGGAACCTTTTGATGTAGTCCCAGAGCGCTTCACCTTTCTTCTACTGAACAGATAGAAGTGAAGCAGCCGTATGCGGCTGCAATTTTCTGCCCAAGAAGTTGTCACAAAAGGACTTCTTCAACTGGGGGAAAGAAGAGATGGAGCCTGCAGAGAGGGCTTCAAACCATGCACGCGCAGTCTCCTTTAATGTGGCCAGGAAGGCCTGACACTTGGCTGCATCTGATGCTCCGTGGAACACCATATGCGACTCGAACCCATGGATGTGATCCACCGGGTCGGAGGTACCGTCATAGGGCGCGATGGTAGGTAGAGGCAGCTTCGGAGAGACCCAGGCCTCCAGGATCTCCGCAGTGAACGGGGAGCGGAAGTCCAGGTCATCATCCCCCGGAGTTCTGCCTTCTGCCATCTAGACCATTGCGTTCATGCGACGTTCAAGGTCAACAACGCGGCGGAGGCACCTGGCCAACTCCTGGTCGGAGTGTGAAGAGCCTTCGCGTCTAGACCCCTGGGAGTTGGCAGCAACGACGGAGCATGGGGGCGGTATCGTTGTGGATCGGCGAGGAGAGTCCTGCCATTCCGGGGTTCGACGGCCTGACAGGGCTCTACGTGAGCACCGGGCCGATTCCTCACGACGCTCCTGCTGAGCCGACGGAATGAGGGGTCACCGTCGTGACGACTCCGCCTGTTGTTCCATTGGCGGGGGAACCGGTAGGGTTGGCTGCATGGCGAGTTGAGCCTGGAGGCCTTGGCAGACCCCTACAAGATGTTGCAACTGACCCCAAAGTTTCGCTACCTTCTGGGCCGTTGCTGGGACGCCGACAATAGGGCCGTTGTTGAGTGCTCCGGTGGGAGGAGCATTGTTGTCGGCAGGAGAGGCTTGGTCACGCGAGTATGCGCATGACTAGTGAGACCGCGTCGCCCTGCTGCCGGGGTTATGATGAGAGGATCGTCCGTGAGCCATGGCTGCTGTCGTTCCCATAGACGGTGCCAAAAATGTGGATGAGTTTTCCTATTTGGGCTCGAGCCAAATGGGCCTCCACTAAGAGAAGAGAGGGAAGATGATCGCCGGTGCGGACAATGTTCTGCAAAACTCAAAGAGGATCAGGGGGCCCGATTGAAGAACCAGGGGGAACCCTCCGATGCCTAAGTCAGTTGGGACTGTAGAAAGCAGAAGAGGAAGGTTCGCTGGTGTGTGCTTCGCGCATGGGCGAGTGTGTGTCGAGGGTTGTGTACCTTTACATAGGGATTATCTGTGCCCTTTTATAGGTGGGGGAGATGAAAGGTCTGGGCACTTATTCTATCCAATGATGTAGCAACCTGGATTTTTCAAAATAATAATAATAATAATAAAAATTTAATAATAATAAAAATAAAAGCAATTAGAATATCAAAGAAAAGAGAATTAAATAAAACCCATCAAATAAGTAATGGGCTTTATTGAATGGACCCATTAGAAATTAGTGGGTTAAAATAGAGATTTTAAAAAGGGGAATAATAGAGAAATATCCAAAATTCGTAACCAAAATATTACTAAAATAGAAAAGAGATATTTAATACATTAAATAGCTAGTTTGAGTTAGAAATGGATTTCTAAACCTACCCCAATTGATTGGCCACGAAATCCCCTCTCTACCAACCCAAATAGAAGATCTCTTGCTTAAAAAGGGGAGAGGAAAATAGGAAATTCAGAATTTAATAGGAGTTAGACTTAAACTAGGAAAGGGAATAGGGAGAAGCTTAAATACTTCTCTTAAACCCTCATGGCGGGCCTAGCTCGTGCCAAGAGGTTCCTGGACTAGGAGGAGAGGCCAAGAGGAGGAGAATTCGTGGAGAAGAGGGATCTCTCAAGTTCTTCTCCGAGTTCTTCAAGTTCTTAACCCTAGAAGAGGAAAATAATCAAAGGTAGGCATTCTCACGAGCATAAACCATGAAACTTTTTCTATAGGATGTCTCATCTATCAGGAACAAAAGCCCTTTGGTTTCATATTTTTCCATCGAGCAAATCTTTAGTTCTCAATTTTCCAAGTTCTGTGAACTCCATGAACCCGACCCTTCATATTTAATCTTGTTCTTCATATGTACTTAATTCTAGGCCACAAAATTTTTACTGGATGTTCTGATGTATGTTACCTTTCTTTTGCCCCTGAAAGCCCTAATTTTCATCTACTCTAATGGGCGAATTAATTCTTTTATTCCAACTAATTCCTGTTCCATGTTCTTCCTGTTTAACTTGACTGAAGCATGTCGAAACCTTTATAGTTTTCAAATTCCTATATACTGCATGTACCCTAGCCTATCTAGAGTCGTTTAGTTCTAGTTTCACAATTTTTCATGCACTGTACGATTTGTTCTCAATTTCTAAAGCCTCCTGTATCAATTGGTTTAAGTTTGGCCCGCAATCGAAGGTCCTATCTGAATCCTGTCGGACTCAGGCACAGACCACCAAAACGTGACCGCCCGATTGGCTGCGTTTTAGGGTCAGATTGCGACAGCCGCCCTGTCGCATTTTGAACGCGACATGATCGACGTCGCGATCCCTATGCCTGTCCTGTCGCGTTCCTCACATGACCCTGTCGCTTTCTCAGCACCGGTTCTGAACACCCCGTCGTGATCCATGCAAGGCTCTGTCGCATTCTACCCTGAACCCATCGCAACCCTTTCATGGGTGCATCGCGTTCACAGGGTTTTGTAGAAAACCCCCCTGTTTTGCAAATACTCAAATTTCTACTATGCTTATACCCTTAATTCTCAATTATATCGCAGTAAATACACTTAATATAAATTGAACTTTTATATGTGATTTAAAATGCATACACACGGCTAATTTCCATCCAAGATTTCATGACACATGCACACACTTTGGACCATCCATATATGGTTTAATTGGCATAATCTATTTGGTAATTTATGTAATTAAATTGCCTTATTTATAATGAACTTGTTTTCGATTTTTGCGTTATTTTGAAACACCGATCTCGACGCTCCACTGTTCTAGAACTCCTCTAGAACGTCGAGCACTTGTTTCCATAATTACCCTCTTTCTTGACTTGGACGAACTCTCCGACGGATACTCCTTCTGCCGGACTAGTGAGTCATTGTTCAAGACCTCCGTAAGTCTCCTCTGTCCATGGATTCCCACATGGTCGATGAGCCGGTTGTACCCTAACACCTATGATACCCTTTAGGAATCTATATGATCTGAACGGCTATTAGAAATTCACTCTCGTCTTGAATCACGCTGGACCTTTGGACCTGTGCATAACAAGGCCAGTGGTAGGATCGTGAATTCCACCTGACTGCCAATACCGAGGGTGCGTGTTGTGCAACTGTTATTATCGCTTGTTTACTCGACGTGTTACGTGCAATGTCTACTAGCTCTCATCTACACTCTATTCGCTCGTCTATTCACGTTCACTCTACTATCTCGTCTATTAATCTAGTGCACTTATCTATTCTTGGTACTCTATATTGGCGATTGACTGATTGTCTAAAGATAAACAATATAACCAATGCTTGGCAAAATATAAAGGGCCCGATCTGGTGCTGGATGTGCGCCCAAAAGTGCTAGTGCCCATGCGAGTTAAATGATCAGAGTGCTTGGCATTACACTCAAGTGCTATCTATCTCGACTATTTAAATGACAATCAAAAAGTGCTATATTCTCTCGTTGTCCATTGACAACAAAGTGCTATACTATACTTGTTGTGCTATTGCTATACTTGTGCTATTGTGCTATGGCCATCCTGTTATTGTTGTGCTATTCCCGACACCTGTGCTATTTTGGAAAGTTGTACTATTTCGTTCACGTGCTATCTTACTATCTTTTACTTGACTCTCTCGCTCTATCATTAGTTACTCTGCCTTTAATGCATTAACTATTTAAAGCCTGCTTGACTATTGAGATTTAAGTCCTACTGGGCACTATCGCTCACCCTGCGTTATTTGTCGTTGTGTTCTCAGGTGAGACCGAGGATGAACCATACACTCAAGAGGACAGGAACGACCTGGAGTGATTTCATGAGTACCCTAGTGTCCTATTGCTATGTTTAGTGTTGTAGTAGTTAGGTTTGAAGTTTAGTCTTTTGCCTTCTTTCAATGTAATTGGGCCCTATAGATTGGCTCTGATATTAGTGGTTGTAACTAAGTATTGGAAAGTATTAATGAAATGAATTTACTTTAGTATTATTCATTGCGAAATGGTTTGATGTCTAGTATTCTCTCTAATACCCTTTACTTGCAACTGCCTCACATTCCAATATTCTGCGTCGGGGCGTGACAGTTTTGTGGTATCAGAGCCTAGGTTATTCTTATGTATAGGATGATCTAGGTTAACCTGCCTCGACTAGAGTCAATTATCCACTTATGTGAGTTGAGGTTAGAGCCAAAGGTAACTAGCTAAAATAAACTCGCACACGCATGAATTAAATTCCACATCAATATCATGATAGTAAGTTATTTTTGTAGGAACTAAGCAATCAAGATGACTGCTGAACATGCTCAAATGAGGGGCATGCAACAAACCATCCAAGAGTTGACTCGTGCCATCATGCAAGCTACCCAAGGCGGAGGTAATCGTGTCGGTGCAGGTGATCTGCATCGTAACTTTAGAAGTCTGAACCCACCTAGGTTCAGTGGATCCACGGATCCGGATGAAGCCGAGCACTGGCTGAAGGAAACGGAAAGAATTTTCCATGTAATGCAATGTGCAGTAGGAGATAAGCTGCTACTGGCCACATTCCAACTAGAGAAGGACGCCGGGCCGCGCCTGGTGGGAGTCAGTGGAAGCTACTAGGGAGAATGGGCAATTCACCTGGAACGAGATCAAAGAAGCTTTCAACTCCAAATACTTCTCCGAGCGTGTCCATGAAAGGAATGCTGTAGAATTTGCTGCTCTGAAACAGCGGAGCTTGACTGTGGCTGAATATGTAGCACAGTTCTCTAGACTGGCAAGGTATGCTGAGCACTTGGTGAACACCGAGAGAATGAAGGCTAAGCATTTCCTCAACAGCCTTAAGCCTCCATACGTTACCCAACTGGCACCTCTCGACATCCAGACCTACGCCGAGATGGTGAAGAAGGCTTAGTTGCTGGAAGACGCTACGGACTTCACCGACCGTATCAAAGGGAAGTTCGTGAAAAAGGAATTGACCTCTGGTCAATCATCTGCTAAGCCGAACAACGGCAAGAAGCGTCCCTTCAACAAACGGAGGGACCTAGCCAAGAAAGGAAACCTAAGGCCATTGTACCCAACACTCCAGCCAAGAGCAACTGCAAGCATTGTGACAAGCCTGGTCACACTACTGACGAGTGCTGGAGGAAAGTCGGCGCATGCCTGTGCTGTGGGAGCCGCGAGCACCACATTCCTGAGTGCCCGTTACTGAAGGACAATGAGAAGCGCCCTAATGCGCCTAAGAGATAGGGAAGACTGCAAACCCTACATGAAGAGGAACCTGCTATGGAAGGAGGTGTGGTAGAAGGTACTCTACAAGTTTTCTCCTTATCAGAATTTGTCCTTTTCGATACTGGAGCTACTCATTCTTTTATATCTCAACACTTTGCTGATACCCTAACTGCAAAACCTATATCCATGGGATGTGAGTTCTCTGTTACAACACCACTAGGGGAAAAGGAGAAACTAAACAAATATTTCCCATCTGCCGACGTAATGATCGGAGACCATAACCTAAAAGCCGACTTGGTGTGTATGTCCACAGAAGGCTATGATGTAATTTTGGGAGCCGACTGGTTGTCCACATATGGGGCAAGTGTCGACTGTAAGAAAGGGATGGTTACCTTTAGTGACTTTCCTAAATTGGCATTCTCTGGAATTAGACATAAGAGATGGATGTCTCTAATCTCCGCCATAAAAGCCCACAACATGATAAGGAAAGGTTGTATTGCTTTCCTAGCAGCCATAGTTGTGGAAAAGAAGGGTTCTAAGATAGAAGACATCCACATAGTCCAGGATTTCCGCAATGTGTTTCCTGAAGATCTGCCAGGGATTCCCCCGGAACGTGATGTCAACTTCGCCATCGAGCTGATCCCTGGAGCTGCCCCGGTATCATGTCAACCATACCGGATGTCACCTGTCGAGTTAAAGCAATTGAAGGCGCAATTGATGGAGCTGCTGGAAAAAGGGTTCATCAGACCATGTACTTCCCATGGGGAGCACCCGTGCTGTTCGACAAAAAGAAGGATGGATCGATGAGGCTCTGCATCGACTATCGACAACTCAATCAACTCACCATCAAGGACAAGTACCCACTGCCCAGGGTCAATGAACTGTTCGACCAAATATCGGAAGCTCAATACTTCTCCAAGATCGACCTTCGATCTGGCTATCATCAAATGAGGATCAAGGATGACAATATTTTCAAAATGGCTTTCAGGAGCAGGTATGGACACTACGAATTTGTCGTTATGCCTTTTGGTCTAACCAATGCTCCTGCAGTCTTCATGCAACTCATGAACAACATATATCATCCATACCTCGACAAGTTCATGGTCGTCTTTATTGACGACATCCTCATATATTCAAGGACCAAAGAAGAGCATGAAGACCATCTAACGATAGCGCTACAAGTCTTGCGAGACAACAAGCTGTACACAAAACTAAGCAAGTGTGACTTCTGGCTCGAAGAAGTGTCTTTCTTGGGCCATGTTATCTCAAAGGACGGCATCTCGGTTGATCCCACCAATGTGGAAGCTGTACTCAATTGGGAGAGACCAACCAACGTCACCGAGATTAGAAGCTTCTTAGGACTGGCTGGTTACTACCAGCGGTTCATCAAGAACTTCTCAAGGATCGCCATTCCTCTCACACGTCTGACACGAAAGGAGAACCCATACTCTTGGAGTAAAGAGTGTGAGAAAAGTTTCCAAACTCTCAAAGACTGTCTTACCTCAGCACCTGTTCTCGCTCTGCCAATAGAGGGAGAGGGTTTCTCTATCTACACCGATGCCTTAGGAATTGGGCTAGGGTGTGTACTCATGCAAAAGGAGGTCATCGCCTATTCTTCAAGACAACTGAAGACACATGAAGTCAACTACCCTATACATGATCTCGAGCTAGCTGCTGTGGTCTTCGCCTTGAAGATTTGGAGATATTATCTACATGGCGAGCAATTCACTGTCTACTCAGACCATACAAGTCTGAAGTATTTATTCTCTCAGAAGGAACTCAACATGAGACAAAGGAGATGGCTGGAATACTTGAAATATTTCGACTTTCACATCCAATACCATCCTGGCAAGGGAAATTTTGTGGCTGACGCTCTTAGCAGAAAGCCGATGGCATCTGTTTTGAGTCTAGTCCTTGGCGAGATGCAACTACTAGAACAATTCGCAAGGTTAGACTTAACCATTGAACATAGTGATGATCGAGTCTTGGTTTCTAATATCATGATTTAATCCAACATTCTAGAAGAGATCAAAGCCCAACAAGACAATGATCCGTTCTTAGTTCGCATCAAGGAAACTCTAGCCGAAAGGCCGGACTTTGCTATGACCGAAGATGGAAGGCTTGTCTTTCAAGGAAGGACATGCGTTCCCGACAATGAAGAATTGAAGAGGAAGCTATTGGATGAAGCCCACAAGACAAAGTACACTATTCATCCTGGAGGTACCAAAATATATCAAGACATGAAAAGAACGTTTTGGTGGCCGAACATGAAGAGAGAGGTAGCCGAGCATGCTGCTCACTGCCTTACTTGCCAACAAGTAAAAGCGGAACACCTGTGCCCTGCGGGTGTACTCAGACCACTTGATATTCCGAAATGGAAATAGGAAAGCATTGGCATGGACTTCATCATGGGTTTACCCAAGACTCGTGGTGGACTCGACGCCATATGGGTCATTGTGGACCGACTAACAAAATCTGCCCACTTTCTGCCTATAGAGAGTAAGTGGTCAGTCGAGGTACTTGCTTCCTTATATGTCTAGGAGATTGTAAGACTACATGGCATTCCATCATCTATTCTTTTAGATCGAGATCTGAGATTCACATCTCATTTTTGGAAAGGACTGCAAGGTGCACTGGGTACTAAACACAACTTTAGTACCGCATTCCATCCACAAACCGATGGGCAAACTGAAAGAACCAACCAAATAATGGAAGACATGTTGAGAGCTTGCACTATAGATTTTCAAGGTTATTGGAATGAGCACCTACCCCTAATTGAGTTCGCTTATAACAACAGTTATCAGGCAAGCATCAAGATGGCACCATTCGAAGCACTCTATGGAAGGAACTGTAGATCTCCCACATGTTGGAATGAGGTTGGAGAACAACAATGGCTAGGCCCAGACATGGTGCAACAGACAACAAAGGACATTCAGGTAATCAGGGACCGGCTCAAGATTACCCAATCTAGACAGAAGAGCTACGCCGACAAAAGAAGGCGAGATCTGGAATTTCAAGTAGGTGATCATGTATTTCTAAAAGTGTCACCTACTCGTGGCATCTGGAGATTCAGGGTAAAGGGAAAGCTCAGCCCTAGATTCATTGGTCCTTTTGATGTACTCGAAAGGGTTGGTGAGGTTGCATACCGGCTGGCGTTGCCACCGGATCTGTCATGTGTACACAATGTGTTTCATGTTTCCATGCTTAGGAAATATGTGTATGACCCACGCACATCATTCGCCACGAGAAGTTGGTGTTGAACAAGGATGTGACATACGAAGAGAAGTCAGTCAAGATACTGGAACGGAAGATACAACAACTCAGGAACCGTCCCATCCATATGGTTAAAGTTCTATGGAATAACCGTGGAGTGGAAGAAGCAACTTGGGAACCAGAAGGAACCATCAGACGGAACTACCCTGATCTTTTCGGTAAGACATTCCCTCCATTATGATCATATGAATTTGGGGACCAAATTCTTTTTAAGACGGGGAGGATGTAGCAACCTGGATTTTTCAAAATAATAATAATAATAATAATAATTTAATAAAAATAAAAATAAAAAGCAATTAGAAAATCAAAGAAAAGAGAATTAAATAAAACCCATCAAATAATAATGAGCTTTATTAAATGGACCCATTAGAAATTAATGGGCTAAAATAGAGATTTTAAAAAGGGGAATAACAGAGAAATACCAAAAATTCGTAACTAAAATATTACTAAAATAGAAAAGAGATATTTAATACATTAAATAACTAGTTTGAGTTAGAATTAGATTCCTAAACCTACCCCAATTGATTGGCCACGAAATCCCCTCTCTCCCAACCCAAATAGAAGATCTCTTGCTTAAAAAAGGGAGAGGAAAATAGAAAATTCGGAATTTAATAGGAGTTAGACTTAAACTAGGAAAGGGAATAGGGAGAAGCTTAAATACTTCTCTTAAACCCTCATGGCCGGCCCTAGCTCATGCCATGAGGTTCCTGGACCAGGAGGAGAGGCCAAGAGGAGGAGAATTCATGGAGAAGAGGGATCTCTCAAGTTCTTCTCCGAGTTCTTCAAGTTCTTAACCCTAGAAGAGGAAAACAATCAAAGGTAGACATTCTCACGAGCATAAACCATAAAACTTTTTGTGTAGGATGTCTCATCTATCAGGAACAAAAGCCCTTTGGTTTCATATTTTTCCATCGAGTAAATCATTAGTTCTTAATTTTCCAACTTCTATGAACTCCATGAACCCGACCCTTCATCTTTAATCTTGTTCTTCATGTGTACTTAATTCTAGGCCACGAAATTTTTACTGGATGTTCTGATGAATGTTACCTTTCTTTTGCCCCTGGAAGCCCTAATTTTCATCTACTCTAATGGGTGAATTAATTCTTTTACTCCAACTGATTCCTGTTCCATGTTCTTCCTATTTAACTTGACTGAAGCATGTCGAAACCTTTATAGTTTTCAAATTCCTATATACTGCATGTACCCTAGCCTGTCTAGAGTCGTTTAGTTCTAGTTTCGTAATTTTTCATGCACTATATGATTTGTTCTCAATTTCTAAAGCCTCCTATATCAATTGGTTTAAGTTTGGCCCGCAATCCAAGGTCCTGTCTGAATCTTGTCGGACTCAGGTACCGACCACCAGAATGCGACGGCCCGATAGGCAGCGTTCTGGGGTCGGATTGTGACAGCCGCCCTGTCGCATTCTGAACGCGACAGGATCGACGTCGCGATCCCTGTGCCTGTCCTGTCGCGTTCCTCACATGACCCTGTCGCTTTCTCAGCGCCGGTTCTGTCACGTCCTAATAAAATTCTATTTATCGGATATGACAGAATATAACATGGAAAAGAAACTATATTCATTCCTTCCTTAGATAGCCTCAAAAGTACATTATTACATAGATTTCTTCATAATTGTTCTCATGAGGAATTAGTCAAAAGAAAATTATTACATCACACTGGCTATTCACAATATTACAAAAAAGTAACATAGATGGCTCCTTGCTGTTATGTGTTTCATTCAGCACTCTTCCCCCCTATTCATTCGATCCATCTGGATTACCTGAAAAGTAGAATTCTGTGAGCTAACTAGCTCAGTAGGATTCAAATCTTATAATCAAGGGATCAAGATACACAAAGTATGTGACAAGGAGTTATACATGTAATCTTTCTTTTGCATGACAAACTGAGATTGCTTTATGATACTAGATAGCAGAGTTATTGGACATTGAACTCAAGATTCAGGAATTCATAGCAACATTCAGATCTGTGTTGAACACATATAAACACACAATACGATGTTATGATGACCAATCAAACACTTAATGATGCTATGCCAAACATCCACTCATCCTTTATCGTTCCGCGCAGCCACTTAAATGAATATGGGTACTCCTCCCAGGATTGGACCATGTTGGCCCTTTTGGTACGACAAAAAGCTAATCTAGAGGGGGGGGGGGTGAATAGGTTTTCGGAAATCTGAAATAGAAACTTAAACACAGAAATTAACACTTGAAGGTTTGGTTAGATTAGTGTGATAAAGAGTAGTAGTGCGGAAGCAAATAAACAATCACACAATGGACACAAGGAATTTATCCTGGTTCGGCCCTTCCCACATGGAAGTCCTACGTCCAGTCCCCAAGCAACCTCTTGGGATTTCACTAACCAAAGGTACAGTCCCCCTTAAGGACACTACAACACCCAGCACCCCAGCTGGTCTTCTCTCTTTCCCGGGCAAGAAGGCAGCCCACTTCTCTTACAGGTAAAGAAGCTAACCTCCTGGTACAAACCCCAGTGCGGTTCTGCTAGACACTAACCCCTAGCTAGGTTAACAATTGGTACAAACCCCAGTTTGGTTCAGCTAGACACAAACCCCTAGCTGGGTTATCTACTGTATACAGTCCTACAGCTAGACAAGGATCTTTCTTAGAAAGATCAAACTAAGAAGCTTTACAAGATAAACACTTGTGTAAAGCTCACAGTCCCAGACTCTCCCCAGATATACAATGAGCTCGGAGAGAAACAGAAGAGAGAAAAGAAAGCAATAGTGCTTGAATGCTTGAACGCTTAAGATGCTTCAAAGCTTGAGTGCTTCTTCTGGGCTCAGGCTCTTTCTCTCTTTCTTTGAGTGTATGTGTCGTTGAGGTTCTTCTCACAGTTGTACACTCCTTCAAAGATATTCAGAAAAAGGGCCTTACTTTTCTTCAGCTAAGCTTCTTCTTTTATATGAGCAATTTGAATGGATCCGTTGAAGAGATCCGTTGGATTTCTAGCCGTTGCTCATCTCCTCTTCATTTGTCTTAATCAAACTCTGACGGTCTTCGAGGTGTGTACACATAGAAGAAAGTGTTAGCATAAAAAAAGTGTTTTATGATAAACGATGTATAGTACTGTGCTTCTGCTAATCATACTAAAATTAGAAGGTCATATCTTTTTCTGACAAGATTATGCATACAGCTTTTTGTCAGAAGATATTTGACTTTTCATTTAAGCGCCAAGCATATTTGAAATATAATGGCAATCTGAGTTTGATCAGAATCCATGAAGAAATCGTTATGAGCATGACTTATGAAATCGTTATGTGAAGAGTCGTTGCTCATTTATAAAGAAATCGATGTGATTATTTATGAAATCGTTATGCAAGCAAATCGTTATGATCTTCTGAAGAAATCGTTGTGATCAGTAAAGAAATCGATGTGATCACTTATGAAATCGTTATGGCATCGATTTCTTAGCAAATCGTTGCGCTTACAGAAGAAATCGTTGCGAACATTTTATGAAATCGTTATGGCATCGATTTCTTAGCAAATTGTTGCGCTTACAGAAAAAATCGTTGCGAACATTTTTATGAAATCGTTATGGCATCGATTTCTTAGCAAGTCGTTGCGCTTACAAAAGAAATCGTTGCGAACACTTATGAAATCGTTATGGCATCGATTTCTTAGCAAATCGTTGTAGCGCTTGTTACTTTGGCACTTTAAACAGAAATCGATGTATATGAGTTAGACATCGACTTTATCATTTTAGTGCGCCATATTGCATCAATGTGAGACTCAGCATTTTGCTATGAGATTGATGCGACACAGATGAAACAAAATATTCAATTTAAGTTACATCATAAATTTTATTATCACCAAAATACAAGAACAAATAGAGAGTGGTTCAACAGACCAGCCTTTATTTGCCAGACATAATTCTTAGATTGAGTCCAAGACTCTCAATTTGTCATCACCACACTTTTACCCTTGTAATGAACCAAGGAAATACAAAGGTTTTACTCATAGATACTCAATGTTTGTACACAAAAATTCGGGAACTCGATTTCGTCATTTATTTAGAAATTGACAATCTCACGAGAACAATTTTGTTCGGAACTTGTAAAAATAACTCAAGGTAACAAGGAAGATATCTTGACTGATTTAAATAGGTGTTTTGGTAGTAAAATCCATATGATAAAGGTAGACTATTGAGTAGAACAATTGGGTAGGATTTACAACGAAGAACGAAGTCAAAAAGATGCTGGAAACATGGCTCTGTCAAGACCTGTCGACAGGCTTGGGTCTGCTGTCACCACAATCATCACTGGTGTTGACATAGTGGCTTAGAGCAAAGGCAGAAATGTGAAGAAAAGATCCTCTAGTGTCGACACTAGACCAGGGCAGGTCGACACTAGAGACAACTTCCAGAGAACCCATCAAGCAGGTCTGGACAGTGTGTCGACACTGGACTCAGTAGTGTCGACACTAGAGACATTTTCCAGATGACCTAGTTTGCAGATCTGTATAGTGTGTCGACACTAGATGCAGTAGTGTCGACACTAGAGACCTCTTCCAGAAGGCATGTTTTACAGGTTCTGAAGAGTGTGTCGACACTAGTTGGAGTAGTGTCGACACTAGAGCCTCCTCCTAGGGAATCAATTGGCCAATCTGGGAGAGTGTGTCAACAGGGGCTGTGTAAATTTTCAGAAAATCATTCAATTCAACCTCAAATGGTTCTACAAAGTTTATCTAACATTCCTAACATAATTAGGACCCTAAACAAGTATGATTTCAGATGTAATACTCATTGAAACATGTCCCGAAGACTAAAGGAAAATCATGGAACCTAATTTTCAAAATGTTTAGCAAGGAGTTAACTCTAAAGTTATAATGAAGAGCACTTTTCTTAGAACTCCTTTCTCTTCATCTTTCTCTATTGATCTTATATCAAATGTACTCACTTGAGAGTTCTATAACTTCTCAATGAATCAAGTTAACTTCACGTAGGAAACCGTCGAAGTTCTATCCAATCCATATAATGGATCTACACTCTGGATTCAGTCAACTTGGACAAAGCTATTAACATGTGGTTACTTGTAACTTAAGAATCAACTAAACATGTTATAATTATGATTCTTATCATGGGCATATTTTCTAAACTTTGAAATAACATGATCAATAACATGACTTCTCAGATTTCACAATAGTCTGAGTTTTCAAACTGGAAGAATAGCATGCTTAGAGTTTTACATGCCATTTAACCAGAGGATCAAAGAGAAGTAGTAGGAGAACTTAGAAGATCAAGAGAAGAATCCTACCTTACTGAAGTGAGGGTGAGATCCTTTACTCAGAAATCCTCAGAATAAGAGAAAGAAATGCAAGTTTGCACGTAGGATAGCCTCAACTGCAATCCTTCCAATGAAATGAAACCCAGAAACTGTCGTGGAAGCCTTTCCAAGTGGAGTTGATAACTCAACTCAGTAGCATAGCAGTGGAGTATCCTCTGCTGCAACATACATACACCAGCTAGAGTGGAGAAAGGTGTATACGAAGGTTGTGGGAGACTTTTTATAGACCCAGTCCATTACCATGCACAGAGCCACGCAATGCTACAGGTGTTGGGGTAAAAACCCCGTTTAACCATCCTTAGCCACCTAGCCCATGCATGTTTTGCAAGTTACACTAGTAACTGAGGTGTTACCATCACCCACCATGAGTGCTGGCCTTACCAAAACCTCCCACGTGTGCATGGTAAAAACCCACAAAAATCCTTCCCGTAATTCTACCATAAATCAGCTGGCCATTTATTCTTTAAATAAACCTACCCAAACCATATCTGATTGCATTGAAATTTTGACCATAGACTATTATGATAGTTTTACTAATTATGGTGATTTTTAATTAATTTTTAGATTTTATTTTACACTAGGTGAAAAATCACCCGAAAAATGGGCGCGTCGACTGTACCTTGAAATCCTATGTCGAAAATTTAGATAATTACATATTTAATTTCTTCACATTTTTTTAGAAATTATGATGTTCTCGGATTTTTATTTCGATGTCATTTTCCAGTATTGCCCTGTGGAGGCACACACTTCGAGGTACGACACTAGGATAATGTCATTACCACTAATTAAGTCTATAATCTAATTATCACAATTTAAAAACAACCCTAAGGTATTTTAATCAAATTACTTCTATTTTATTAATATTTTAAATTTTTGGGGCGTTACAGGTTCTGAACACCGCATCGCGATCCATGCAAGGCTCTATTGCGTTCTACCCTGAACCCGTCGCAACCCTTTCATGGGTGCGTCGCGTTCACAGGGTTTTTGCAGAAAACCCCCTTGTTTTGTAAATACTCAAATTTCTACTGTGCTTATACCCTTAATTGTCAGTTATACCGTAGTAAATACACTTAATATAAATTGAACTTTTATATGTGATTTAAAATACATTAACACAGCTAATTTCCATCCAAGATTTCATGACACATGCACACACTTTGGACCATCCAAATATGGCTTAATTGGCATAATCTATCTGGTAATTTATGTAATTAAATTGCCTTATTTATAAATGAACATGTTCTCGATTTTGCATTTTTTTGAAACACCGATCTCGACGCTCTACTGTTCTAGAACTCCTCTAGAACGTAGAGCACTTGTTTCCATAATTACCCTCTTTCTTGACTTGGATGAACTCTCCGACGGATACTCCTTCTGCCGGACTAGTGAGTCTTTGTTCAAGGCCTCCGTAAGTCTCCTCTGTCCATGGATTCTCACATGGTCGATGAGCCGGTTGTACCCTAACACCTATGATACCCTTCAGTCATCTATATGATCCGAACGGCTATTAGAAATTCACTCTCGTCTTGAATCACGCCAAACCTCTGGACTTGTGCATAACAAGGCCAGTGGTAGGTTCGTGAATTCCACCTGACTGCCAATACCGAGGGCGCGTGTTGTGCAACTGTTATTATTGCATGTTTACTCGACGTGTTACGTGCAATGTCCACTAGCTCTCATCTACACTCCATTCGCTCGTCTATTCACGTTCACTCTACTATCTCGTCTATTCATCTAGTGCACTTATCTATTCTTGGTACTCTATATTGGCCATTGACTGATTGTCTAAAGATAAACAATATAACCAATGCTCGACAAAATATAAAGGGTCCGATCTGGTCCTGGGATGTGCGCCCGAAAGTGCTAGTGCCCATGTGAGTTAAATGATCAGAGTGTTTGGCATTACACTGAAGTGCTATCTATCTCAACTAGCTAAATGACAATCAAAAAGTGCTATATTCTCTCGTTGTCCATTGACAACAAAGTTCTATACTATACTCGTTGTGCTATTGCTATACTTGTGCTATTATGCTATGGCCATCCTGCTATTGTTGTGCTATTCCCGACACCTGTGCTATTTTGGAAATTCTATATTTGGAAAGTTGTACTATTTCGTTCACGTGCTATCTTGCTATCTTTTACTTGACTCTCTCGCTCTATCATTAGTTACTCTGCCTTTAATGCATTAACTATTTAAAGTCTGCTTGACTATTGAGATTTAAGTCCTACTGGCTGTTATCGCTCACCCTGCGTTATTTGTCGTTGTGTTCTCAGGTGAGACCGAGGATGAACCATACACTCAAGAGGACGGGAACGACCTGGAGTGATGTCATGAGTACCCGAGCATCCTATTGCTATGTTTAGCGTTGTAGTAGTTAGGTTTGAAGTTTAGTCTTTTGCCTTCTTTCAATGTAATTGGGCACTATAGATTGGCTCTGATATTAGTGGTTGTAACTAGGCATTGGAAAGTATTAATGAAATGAATTTGCTTTAGTATTATTCATTGCGAAATGGTTTAATGTCTAGTATTCGCTCTAATACCCTTTACTTGCAACTGCCTCGCGTTCCGATGACTGGAGGTACTTTTCGTTCCATGCACGCAAAGTGAAGATTCATCTTGATATCCTTCAGTCTCTATTTTTTCCAACGTTGTATGAGGTTGTGCTGTCAGAGACCTGCACACAATAAATGCTAAATCATAGACATCTGTGTTGTCTCTTGTTGTCAATCAATGTTAGAATTCATGTAGTAAGACATTTCACTAAAATAGAAATGGCATTCTGCTATCTGAAAAGTGTTTTATATAGAAGCATGATAATAGAGGATATCCATATATGCATTGTGGAGTGAAATGTATAGTCACATTAAATGCATGGATATTTGAGAAACATGCGGGAAGACTTTGACTTTCATGATATTTGAAAATATGTATGAAGTCGTTGTGATAATGAAACAGTTGTTCAACTTATGAAATCGTTGTGTGAACAAGGAAGTTGGTGTTTATGTAAATCGATATTCATCCATAAACAAATCGATGTGAATACAAGTCGTTATACAGATATAAGCAAGTCATTATAAGCAAATCGTGTGAGCAAATCGTTGTTTCACACATAAGCAAATCGTTGCAGGTATCGAATCATTGTTTTACTTATCGAATCGATGCAGTGATTAAATCGTTGTTTGCTTTATCGAACCGTTACACTGACCAAGTCGTTATTGTGACTTATTGAATCGTTACAACAACCAAATCGTTGTGTAACTCATCGAGTCGTTACAATGACCAAATCGTTATGTAACTTGTCGAATCGTTGTGGTGACCAAGTAGATGTGAAACTAATCAAATCGTTATGGCGACCAAGTCTTTATGTAACTTATCAAATCGATGTGAAAGCAAATCGTTGTATGACTAAATCATTGTTTTTACTTAACAAATCATTGTGAGACCAAATCATTGTTCTCACTTAATAAATCATTGTGAGAGCAAATCGTTGTTCTCACTTAACAAATCATTGTGAGAGCAAATTGTTGTTCTCACTTAACAAATCGTTGTGAGAGCAAATCGTTATAAAACTAAAATCGATATGATACTTATGAAATTGTTATGTTCTGTAATGACTTATGAAATTGTTATGCTATACAATCGTTAACACAACTTATGAAATCCTTGTGGGACTAAAATCGATAAAGGTATATAAAATGTAGGAAGTTGATGTGTACTTAGAAAAATTACATACTCTAAACTTTAAATGCTACAGTGTAAAAATACTTACAGGTTTTGCTTGATTTTGCCTGATTTATTTCCTGTGACTAAGCTTCAGGAGAACTTGTTAGACAGTACTTTATTAATGTTTTGTTGATCACAAAATAGGCATATAATAAATGAAATTATATGCGGATGAACTGATCATCAATCTCCCCCTTTTTGGTGATGACAAAACATAACATGAGCATAGAAAGTTCTGAAATAAATATAAGTAAATTTACGTAATAAATTCAAGAAATGTATTTCAGAATAGTTATTTTTCTCCCCCTTTTTGTCATTAAGCAAATAGATAACATAATGAGACATAGAAAGAAGAGAAGAAAGATAAATGGGAGCAAAGGAAATCATTTGTATTACTCGGGAGGTACACGAAGATAGAAGGCAGGAGACAAAAGAGAGGCATGATGGGTTATGATTGGCCAAGCCTTGTGTTCCTGCTCTTCAAAATAACTTTGAAAGGCACCATAGAAAATGGAGTAGGAAGGTCCAATAACAGGAGCCATCCTCTTGATGTGCAACTGCCTTTGAGCTTCGATGAAACTGCCATATTCATCGTTGCCAAAAGAAGATTTGTAAAAGGTAGAGGTGCCAAAACTGGCATGCTGAAGGAACTTATCGATAGTTATGGGGTAGATTATCTGGTGCTGCTTTAGTTCCTTTTTCATTGCCATATACACCTTATATCTCGCAACCTATGATTCATAAGGTCTCGAAAAAGTTGAATTGAGTTCAAGTCTAAGAATTGTGCAGCAGATAGAGGAGGTTGACTTGAGCTGGCCTGAGAGACATTGAGAGCAGTGAGCTACTGAGCAGTGAGGGGGTAAAGCTGTTCCGATTCTGATGGAGATAGGCGCTCACATTCAGACAAGAGAGGGGCAAGAACATCTGATTTGATGTGGCCCTGATGATATTCTCTAAAGACAAATCTGTGAAAGGAGAGGGAACCGCCTTTCTGCACTGAAATGCTGCCCATTACCCTAGCAAATCTTTCAAAAATCATAGTGCCGACAGCAGATTCCATGACTAAGGAGTGGAGTGGAGGCAAGAACATGACATCTGGGATCTCTAAGGTGGCAACGTCTACCTGGATGGAAGAGGTATGAGCATTACCTGAACTAAGAGCAGATAGAGCTTGCCGGAATTGGCCAAGCTGGACTTCAGGTAGATTATTGAGATAGCAGTAGTCAGTGAACATCTGGAAATGAAGGATAAGCATGATTTCTTTATGAACAAAGGGCCCCCAAGTATCCTTGTGATGGATCTCGAACCACTTAGAGAGAGTCAAAGGATGATCTCGGGGTGGGTATCTGGCTGCCTGAGCTTGAATAAATTTGCTGTAAAGAGACTTGTGCCCCCGAGCCCACTGTTCTTCAGTTTTGGCTTCAGTCATGGTAAAAATTTGACTGTTCTGCCTTGGATAAGGAAGAAAAAGGAAGAATGATATTGAGATGTTCGGTGAGATTTAGATAAGGAAGTCCAAAAATAGTAGCAAAGGAGCATTTCTGGAGATATTCATAGTAAAGGGGCCTTCTTCAATTTTCAACTGTGAGAGGAAACCAAAGAGGTGGAAAGAGAGGTTCAGAAGAGATGGCACGGTTTGAGGAAAGTTTTCTTTTCTTAGGAGCAGGGCTGAAAGAGCCTGTCCTATGGAGGTGAGTCCCAACTGACAGGACTGAGCGAAGCATTGCTACTTCAAACTCATCTTTAATGTCCTGGATCATATGGTGTTCAAGTTGGGCACCCTCTGGAATGATGGTGACAAAAGAGGGAGGAGTAGGAGGATGAAGAAAAAAATGAGAGGTAGATGGAGGTGGTATGGATGGTCCAGAAGAAGAGGCTCCAGCTAAAGATGATGCTGGAGGAACCTTAACAATAGGAGGAGGAATGGATGTGGAGGAAGTATGAGATGAGGAGGATTCTGAAGGAAATGGTGTAGGAGATGAAATGTTTCTAGGAAGGGGTTGTTTGAAGGTAGTAGGTGCTGGAGGTGCAGTGGAGGATGATGGTGGAAACGAAGGTGTTGGAGTTGGAAGCGGAGAGGAGCTAGGGGGCTCAGGGGCTACAACATGGTCTTCTGCTCTAGCGGGAACAGCCTCAGACTTCATTGGCCCTGATGGCCCAGACTCATCCAAGATTGGCCCTAGTGGCCCTGACTGGTCGGCTTCAATAGGCCCTGATGGCCGGACTGCCTCTTCTACAACCTTTGGCCCTGATGTCTGAACATCTTCCTCTACCTGACTGGGTCCTGAATTGCTGGCTGGAGTGGGAGCAAGAGGGGCTTGAATGTGAAGATGCACCCTCACAAAAACAGATGAATCTTGGACCACTTGCTTAATGCTTCTGAACTCACCCTTAAGACTTTGGAGCTTAGAAGTTAATGCTCCAACATGCTTAGCTGCTGTGCTTTGGCTAATGAAAATAGAAGCAATGTCTGACTGCACAGAGCAAAGGATTTTACCTTGTTCATCCAATCTGTCTATTAAAGGCTTCATATTGATTTTCAACTTCTTCTGCTTTACTCTCCGGTACGGCTTCCTTGTGAGTAGAGGGATCTCTGGAGCTACACCTTTATCCTTTTCACTTGCCCTTGCAACGGGCTCCACATGATCAACATTAGTCCCTTCTTCATCTGAATCAGAAGGGCTTGTCAAAACACCTTCTTTAAACTGATCATCATGGGGGTTAGCCATAGGCTCCCTCTGAATTTATGCTTCCTTCTCAACAATATGCTCCCCCTGACTAGGAGCATTCTCCATCTGAACAACCTCATTGTGGCCTGATGCCACATCTTCATGAACAACATCTTGCTCCCCCTGAATGAGAGCTTCTTCCAAAACAATCTCTACACTGGGGCCTGGTGCCACAACATTTGAAGCAGCTACTTCAAAAATAATTTCTTGCACTCCCTGGGTGCTGGTGATGGAATCCAGTACATCTCTAAGGACTGATGCCACAACTGAGGTAGGGGTAGCATCCTTTGATAATTGCCCAACGGGCTCAATAAGCTCTGGAGGAATATCCTCAATCCTTCCTGAACCAATCAACTCAGCTTCAGCTCTGGCCTCTGCTGCTGCTTCTTGAACCACTGAAGCTTCGGATCTGACCTCTTCCATTTGGATTTTGGGAAGAACTGTTACTGCCTCTGTTCTAATTTCTGCTGACTCTTCCTGAACAACTATCCCGGGAGCATCATTATCTGCTTGAACTTTACCTTCTACCTCAGGGACTTGAACTTCTTGGCTTCGCCGTTAATGGCCTCACCTTCAGCGACTGAGGTTTTGGTCCATACCCCAGCTACCAAAGAGAAACCACTTTTCTTCAGGTTCCTGCTTCTGATTGCCTGGCCCATCATCTCTCAGAAACCTCGCCATTCAAATAATGTTGTAATGCTGAAAAATCTTTGTCAACAGATGAGCATAAGGAAGGGACACATTTAACTTGTTTTTCCTGTCCCAAATCAACGCAGTCGCAAACTTCATCCTTTCAATAATAACTTCTGCCATATTGATACCTTGGTTCTGGATGGCCCAGAACATCATATCGGAGTCTGCCTTTGTACAGGTGGAAAAAGGTTGCACTTCGGGGTACTAAAATCTGACAAACTATAAAATGCAGAATTCGATTGAAAGCATTTAACTAGTTGATATCAATCTTTCCATCCTTCAACTTGAACTCAGGACCAACTATCCCCAAACGCTTCGCTTGAATATCGACGGTGTTTACCCCGCTATGACCGGTGGTAGACACTCTAAATAAGGATTCCAATAACTCATAGGTAATGCGAATTTGGGTTCCTTTGACCGTGGATGTCAAAGACCCATCTGCCTCTGACTTCAGACAAACATAGAAAGCCTTAACCAAGTCAAGATAACTTGCCTCATTGAGGGTTGCCATCTGTGACCACTTCATTCTCTGCATCATTGCCACTATGCTATGCATAACATTCTTCTCTAGATCTACTACATCAACAGCCTTGTTGCCACACAGCTTCGTGTTCACGGAAGTGAACCTTTCTTGCTACTCTGCGGTGAGGAAAGCAGCGCCATAGCCCCCAACAGTGCCGGAAACTCCAGAAGCGGCCATGGATTTGAACAGGAAAAGGTTCTGGAAGATCGTGAAGAGGATTGGAGCAAAAGCCCTCAAGAAATTTTCGCGGGAAGAGGATTGATGCTTTGAAATCTCACAGAGTCGATGCCGGAGTCGATAGGGTTCATCATCTCAGGCGAGTCGAAAGGGATGAGAGAGGGAGATGAATCGTTATGACACAAATTGCAGGATTTATTAGATAACGATAAAGTGACTTTTTGAAATGATAGCGCCATAAATGCAGAAAACGAGAAAAGAAGACATGTTCAGATAAATAAAGACTTTTTAAATTAAAGAACCGTCAAAGGTATTTATGATGCAAACAACTCTAAGGAATTTGTTTAATTTCAAGGGAGAGAATAATTGTTATTATGAAATTATGGTTATTTCAGTTATATACAGATAAATCTATCACAATTTACACATGCCTAATTCCCTTCTAAGAGATGTAAATCTCTCTTCAGGTAAGGCCTTTGTGAAGATATCTGCTAACTAATTTTGAGTATCTATAAAAGAAATATCTATATTCCCATTGGCTACTTGATCTCGAATGAAATGATATCTAACCTCTATATGCTTTGTCCTTGAGTGCTGAACTGGATTTTTGGTGAGATTTATTGCACTGGTGTTGTCGCACAGCAAGGGAATTGTCTTGATGTGTAATCCATAATCCTCAAGTTTCTGTTTAATCCATAGGAGTTGTGTGCAACAGCTTCCAGCAGCCACGTACTCAGCTTCAGTTGTTGACAGTGCTACTGAATTTTGTTTCTTTGAGGACCATGAAATTAGACATCCTGCAAGAAATTGACAACAACCACTGGTGCTTTTTCTATCTATTTTGCATCCAGCATAGTCAGCATCAGAATATCCTACTAAATTTACTTCACATGATTTGGGATACCATAGTCCTAGATCATGAGTTTTAGCTAAATATCTAAAAATCCTTTTGACAGATATTAGATGAGATTCTTTAGGATCAGCTTGATATCTAGCACACATGCATACACTAAATAGAATGTCTGGTCTACTGGCAGTTAAATAGAGTAAAGAACCTATCATACCTCTGTAGAGCTTTTGGTCTATTTTCTTACCATCCTTGTCACTGTCTAGCCTTGTAGATGTGCTCATTGGTGTTGACAGTGGCTTGGTGTTTTCAAATCCAAACTTCTTTAGTAGTTCTTTGGTGTACTTGGCTTGACAAATATGTGTGCCTTCTTTTCCTTGCTTGATTTGCAATCCGAGGAAGTAATTGAGCTCCCCCATCATGCTCATTTCAAATTCTCCCTGCATAAACTTTTCAAAATACTTGCAAAGAGATTCATCAGTAGAACCAAATATTATATCATCTACATAGATTTGTACAAGCAATACATTTCTGACTTTAGACTTAATAAATAATGTGCTATCCACTTGACCTCTGATAAAACCATGGTTTAACAAAAATGCACTTAACCTTTCATACCATGCTCTAGGTGCTTGTTTTAATCCATACAAGGCTTTATGCAACTTAAAAACATGATTTGGAAAATCGATATCATCAAAACCAGGAGGTTGTTCTACATAGACTTCCTCTAAATATAACCATTTAGAAATGCGTATTTTACATCCATTTGAAAAAGTTTTAAATCTAATACAGATGCATAAGCAAGTAAAATTCTAATTACCTCTAGTCTAGCCACTGGTGCATAGGTTTCATCGAAATCTATGCCTTCCTCTTGGGAGTAGCCTTGAGCTACCAGTCTGGCCTTGTTTCTAGTGATCACACCAACTTTATCCAATTTGTTCCTGAACACTCATTTGGTGCCGATCACTGGATGATCTGATGGTCTCGAAACAAGGGGCCACACTTGGTTTCTATTGAACTGATTAAGTTCATCTTGCATGGCTAATATCCAAGATTCATCAGACAGTGCTTCATTGACTGTCTTAGGCTCTATTTGAGATACAAAAGCTAAATAATCATAGGGAATTACATTACCTCTGGTTCTTACCCAAACTGATGGATCTCCAATAATGTTATCCAACAGGTGATCCTTCTTGTATCTCCATTCTTTTAGAAGATCATCATGTGATATATCTTTTTGTTGTAGTTCTTCCAAGGGTAGATCTTCCTTGTCCTTGATAGATGTATTCTTTAATTTTTTGGACAAATCTTCTGCATCATCAATATCACTATCTACTTCCTTTCTCAAGGAAATGTTAGTTTCATCAAAAATAACATTTACTGTTTGCTCAATTAATAAACATTGCTTATTAAATACTCTATATCCTTTGGGTTTAGAAGCATACCCCATAAATATACCTTCATCGGATTTGGAGTGTAGCTTACCAATATCCCTTTTGCCGTTATTGTGGATGAAGCATGGACATCCGAAGGTTCTGAAGTAACTGATCTTTTGCTTTTCTGCTTGAATAACTCACAAGCTGTCTTCTTCAAGATTGGCCTGATCATCACTCTATTGATAATGTAACATGCTGTGTTAATTGCTTCAGCTCAGAAATACCTTGGAAGGTTGTACTCTGACAACATTGTTCTGGCCATGTCCAATAAAGTTCTATTCTTTCTCTCAGCAATTCCATTTTGCTGTGGTGTCCTTGGTGCTGAGAAATTGTGCTCTATTCCTTGATCATCACAGAACTCTGCAAATATTTCATTTTGAAACTCTCCTCCATGATCCGATCGAATACTAACAATGTTGTACTTCTTATCTTTCTGAATTTTCTTACTGAAGCTAACAAAACTATCAAATGTGTCATCTTTGTGTTCCAAGAATGATACCCATGTGAATCTTGAATAGTCATCCACTATTACGAATCCAAAGTTCTTTCCTCCAAGACTTGTTGTTCTCATTGGCCTAAATAGATCCATATGTAATAATTCCAATGGCTTTGAAGTGGTTACAATTGTCTTTGATTTGAAAGAAGATTTTGTGTGCTTCCCTTTACATAAGGTTCACACACACCTTCTATCCTTGAGTTTACTTTGGCCAAACCTTCTACTAGGTTCCTCTTGATCAGTTTTCTGATTCCATCCAAACTGCAGTGACCTAGTCTTCTGTGTCATAATTCAGCAGATTGATCTTTGTTTGCTGCAAGGCATACATCTTGATCTTTTAACTCTTCCAAATGAAGCACATATAAGTTCTTTTCTCTGCTTTTTTTTTTTATTATTAAAAGCAGTCCTCAGGCTCTCAACCAGGAGAGTGCACCCTCCCCTAGAGGGGGAGAATGATCCCACTCCACCGGTGAGTAAACCTGGGCCGAAAATATTATATAAGGAAAATTACAAAGAAACAAAGGCCACCATAGCTAAACCAGCCTAATGTGAGTAAGACTAGATCTATCAATTACCACTGGCCCTTTACAAGGATGAGGGAGGTCTTTGGCCCTCCGATAAACATTATTCTGCCTAGAATAAATCGCAAAGTTTGCAAGAGCATCTTCCACTTGGTTTGTTTCTCTATACACATGAAGAAGTGAACTACCATTATGCATGAGAATTCTTCTTGCTTCTCTCCACCATCTAAATGATTGCCAAGACACCATCCGATCATCTTTTATGGAGTGGGCAACAACTTGAGAGTTAGTATAAACAATAGAGATCTTGTAGCCAATAACTGACGCAAGGCGGAGGCCATCAGTAAGCGCTCTTATCTCTACTTGCATGCTGGTTCCTTTTCCATAGAAATGAGAGAAGGCCAAGTGAACATTTCCCATAGAGTCCCAGATACATCCTCCACCACCACAATCACCAGGGTTTCCTTTGCAGGCGCCATCAACATTTAGACTGAAATCATGTAGGGGAGGAATCCATCTAATTAGCTTCAAAGTTTTGGAAGAGCACTGAGGAGCAAAGCCGAAGTTGAGAAGAGTCTGCCATTCATCAAAAGAGGGGGTGACTTTAAAGATGATTTTTGACAAGGAGTGGCCTATATTATTCTTGACATTGTTGATGATGGCCCCAAGGGGGATAGTGGAATCCTTGAATCTTTTAGCACATCGCCATTTCCAGATTTCCCAAATGATGAGCATAACGCCATAAAGAGCAGCAAATCCATAGGGGGAGCAAATATTACTATGATGGACTATGTTCCACAGGCGGACCGTGAGGTGGGGGTGCATGTTGATTCTGGGAGAGGTCAACGGTTGGAGCCAACGCCAAAGGAAGGCCGCACAGTCACTATGAAGGAAAAGGTGATCTAAAGTTTCTTTTTGAGGGTGAGAGCAACAAGAGCAGCGGGAGGTCATAGGAACACCAATATCAGCGACACGACCATCCACCGGAACAGCACGATGCAGCACTTTCCAGGAGAATAAGGATGCCCTGCGGTTGAAAGACCTGTGCCAAAATTTGGAGAGAGCAGCTCTATACACACCAGTAGGGCGAGTGAGGTTGTAAGCAGAACGGGTGGTGAAGGAACCATTAGGGGAAGCCGCCCACATACACTTATCAACATCTTTAGTGAGAACAACGCCATCCAAAACAGTCTGGGGAATAATGGAACGCAAGCTGTGATTTTCATTAGAACAAACCTCACTCAAAGTGGCAGAGATTTGACGATGATCACCTGAGGCAGTGATTGATTCACTAAGTGGTCTATCTCCAACCCAGATATCATGAAGAATATCAATATCATTGCCATTACCATGCACCCATCTGGTGTTGTCAATTAGAATCTTCTCAGCTTCCATGAACAAAGATTTGGGCATCCCGGGAATAATGTCCTTCTTCAAGTTCTGATATCTCTTTCTAGCATAATTGGCCCATAGAGAGGATCCCTGTATAACATTCCAGAGTTGCTTGACAGCTAACGAGAGTTGAACATGGTGCAAGCTGTGAACACCTAGCCCCCCCTCCATAATGGGCCGTTGGATAGAAGACCAAGGCACCCAGTGGCGGCGATGAGAACCGTTAGGACCATTCCAGAAGAATGCAGTAGAAATTTTACCAAAATAATTGATGATAGATTTCGGGATGTATGATGCCGCTGCAAGATAAACAGGCAGGGAAGAGATGACCGAGTTTATCAAGGTGAGTCTACCAGCTTGAGATAGAAGTTTGGATTTCCATATATTGAGTTTCCATTAACTTTATCAATAAGGAACTTAAAATCAGCAGTAAGAAATCTCCCAGATTTGAGGGGCACACCAAGGTAAGAGAGACATCCGCTTTGCCTAGTAAAACCAGTGACTCGGTGAATTCTAGAAATGGTGGAAGCAAGAGCCTTTTGAGATATCATAAAACTACTCTTTGCTGGGTTGATATGCTGACCCGAGGAAGTGGCGTAGGCTTGGAGAAATTCCATCAACCGATTGATGTTTCTAATGTTGCCATTTAAGAAGACCAAAGTGTCTTCAGCATAAAGAAGGTGAGAAGGAGGAAGACTGCCCCTAGGACCGGCGTAAGGCATAAGAAGGCCAGTAGTGACCATGTTCTTGATCCCTCTACTGAGAACTTCTTCCATAATAATAAACAAAGCCGGGGCTAAAGGATCACCTTGACGAAGGCCCCTGGTAGATTTAAAGAAACCAGCATGGGAGCCATTGAAAAGAACTGAGAACCAACAATTAGAAACAATCATGCCAATGAGAGATATGAATCTGGAAGAGAACCCAAACTTCTTAAGGACTTCAAAAAGAAGATCCCATTCTAAACTGTCATAAGCCTTTTTTTATATCCAACTTGAAGATGACATTATTGCCTCTAACCTTTCGGCCAATATCTTTAACCATCTGTTTAGCCATTATAACATTGTCCAGGATATATCTGCCTTTAACAAAGGCCCCCTGCTCTTCTGAGATAATGCTCCGCAGAATAGGATTGAGTCTGTCACTCAGAATTTTAGAGACAATCTTGTTGCAAAAGTTACAAAGACTGACAGGTCTGAAATCATTGAAAGAAGTGGGATGAGCCTTCTTCGGAATGAGAGCAATCAGAGTTGAGGTAATACCTTTAACAAAAGAGTATCCCTGGAAGAAACCCTTAACAGCTGCATAAACATCTCCTCCCACAATGTTCCAACAAGTAGTGAAAAAGGACCCTCTGAATCCATCAGGGCCAGGGGCGCTCGCCCCATTAAGGTTCCTCACCGCTAGCCTAACTTCCTCCATGTCAGGGATAGCACACAAGACATTGTTATGATCATCAGATATAATAGAAGGGATAACACTGAGAATATTATCATTGATAACATGGTCCGTATTTTGCAGAAGGTTCTCAAAGAAATCGGCAGCCTCCTTGGCAAGGACCTCCTGGTTGTCACACAACTGACCATTCACCTGAAGTCTGGCGATATGATTTCTTCTTCTATTGCCATTAACCACAGCGTGATAAATGATGTGTTTTTTTCACCATCATCCAGCCAGTTTATACGAGCTTTTTGAGCCCAAAAGACCTCAACACATTTCATAGCTTTCCTTAGATTAGCATTAGCCGCCCCCAACTCAGATCTCTTCTCAGGCGTGGGATTTCTATCAAACTCCTATTGCCTGATGGTCACCTCTTTTTCCTGCATGGACAGGTTGTCATGAATGTTGCCAAAAGTAGTTTTGTTCCAAAGCCGAAGAGCACCTTTAGCAGCCTTAAGTTTGAGGTGAAGATTTACCCAAGGATTACTATGGCCAACATTAATCGAATTCCAAGCATTGTCAACAGTGTTTAGAAAGGTATCATGATTAACCCACATAGATTGAAAAATAAATCTAGCCAGACCCCTTAAATTGGGGAAGCAGGAGGCTAACAACGGCGCATGATCAGAGGGCCCTCTTAACAAATGTGTAATCTGGAATCCAGGAAAAGCAGCTTCCCATTGGTTGTTAATGAAGAATCTGTCTAATCTGGATTTAACAGCCACAAGGACAGTACAATTATTAGACCAGGTGAAAGGCGAACCACTATAACCAGCATCAAGCAAAAAGGAGGCAGACATGCAAGCATTGAAATCAACCATCGCTTGAAGCCTAGGAGGATTGCCACCTTTCTTCTCAGAGGGTGCCGAAACACAGTTAAAATCCCCTCCCACTAACCAAGGATAAGAAATACTGCTAGACATGTTGATGATCTCATCATAAAGGAGTCTTCTTCTGTCAAATCTGCAAGAACCATACACCATTGTAATGAAATAATAAGTGTTATTATTGTTTTGAATATCCAAAGTGATATGTTGATTAGAGGAGTTAACAACTTGAATGTTATTGTTACGCCAGTAGACCCATATAGTGGAGGTATCCCCATTGTTACCAACAACCAAATCCATCTTAAGGTAGGTGCACACCCTCTTGGCCCGGAGGAAAGAAACTTTAGGCTCAGCTATAGCAACAATGTCAACTTGATATTTCTTAACATGTCTACGTAAGGCACTCTTGGAGGCGGTGTTAGATATGCCTCTGATATTCCAGTATAAGATTGGGCTAGTCATGAGGATACGTAGCCGTTAGAACACCCCACACCCTTGGCCTTTGATCTGGTACGTATACCACTTTCCTTGTCTGTCCTACCTTCTTTAGAATTAAAAGTAGGCATGAAAATATTCTCTTTCACAGCCAGTTCAGATATTTTTCTTAACAACATGTCAGGATCTTGTTTTTTGGAAGGCGCAGCTTGGTAGGGGATCATACCTTCTTCCTCACCAGGAACGGTCCTTGGGGGCTTTGCTACTCCGCCATCATCTGCCATGGATTGATCTTTAAGAATAATGGCTAAATCTTCAACGTCCTTCCTGCCATGCAACGTGGAATCCCCATGCAAACCTTGTGACGTGCCAGTATCATAGACAAGAGCAGGCTGAACCTGCTTAGGTTTCTCCATGTGATTCAGAATACCTGTCAGGACCAGACATTCGTTTATAGAATTGTCACCATTCTCTTCATCCTGGATCTGATTAGCAGTCTGAACCATCTGAGGTTGTTGGTCCAGTTGGTTTGATAGAACAGTGATGACCTTTGATGGTTCTGATGGGGCTTGAAGGCTTCCTTGAGGAGGAGTACCATCATCTGTGAGGGCCGTCTCTTCCAAGGTACCCTGAAGAGGAGCAAAACGATTTCCTTGACCATCTGGCACAAGAGACGTAGTGTGCGCTTTATAACGCCATGTTTTCATAGGCTTATCAAGATTCCTGGTTTCCTGGGGTGGAGGCCTGGCCTCTGGGTTATCATCCTTCTTGTTTTCCTTAACACATTCAGACTCCACATGGCCAATCTTGTGACCAAATCCACACACTGCAGGAATGCGGTAGTAGTTGATTTTTTGCCAGAAACCATCGGTGCCACACCCTATCCAGATTCTGTCGGGTCTAGCCTTGAGGATATCCAACTCAACGCAGACAAAAGCCTCGCTAGTTTGAGTAAGAGCTAAGGTTGGTTCATATATTCTCATCACATGTCCCACATTACCAGCTATCGATCTGAGAAAATCTTCATAGTAGTAGTGAACCGGGAGCATGGGGAAACCGATCCATATAGGAAGCACAATGGGGTCTGCAGAGAAATCAAAGTGGGCATCCCATTTGAAGAACCTGTACAATAGACCTTTGATGTATAGGCTACGTCTCAAGATAACCGATAGGTAGTCTTCCTCACCATCAAATTGGATTAGCAGATGTCTGTTATTCAAAGCACTAATAATAAACTCACCCTTTAGTTGGAGCCTTTGAGAAAGCGCAGACTTGATCTCCGGGTTAGAAGATCGGCCATAAGCACATCGGACAATAACAGCTAGCTTTAGAGTATTAATGGATAGGTTTACCTCGTCCTTGGAGAATAAAACTGCAGGTTCTCCTGCATCTTTGAAGCTTGGTGCTTTGACACTGATGGGAACATGCGGAGGAGGTTTTGATGCAGAGATATTTTGTGCGTATGATCACCTCCCGGTAAGAGTTCCTTTTGCAGGATGGACCAAAGTTGGAGTCGCCATGGAGGAAGTGCCGCCAGCCCTCAGGGCTGGTGGCCCAAGCAGCACTGGTGAGAAGCAAAATCTCCAGAGCTTCTCTCTCTAGGTTAGAGAGAGAGAGCCACCAAAAGTAACACAATGATACTCTTGATCGGCTGACCAAGTTCTTTTCTCTGCTGGCTTCAAATACAACTACGCCATCTTTTATTATACTGCACTTAGTCTCTTGAAACTTAATTTGATGTCCTTTATCACATAGCTGACTGATGCTGATTAGGTTGTGCTTCAGTCCTTTTACACATAGGACGCCTTCTATGAGAGTTCTGCCTTGACTGCCAATTGATCCGCAACATATCACTGTCCCATTTCCATTGTTGCCATAGGTCACTGTGCCTTCTTCATCTTCAAGATGTGAGAACAGCCTCCTATTTCCTGTCATGTGCCTTGAGCATCCACTGTCTAGGTACCACTTTGATGCTCTTAGGCTTCTCTGCAATAAAAACACTAAGATTTAGGTACCCAAGTTCTTTTGGGTCCTTGCTGGTTAGTATCATCAATTTTCTTATTCATTATCCATTTTATATGTTTAGTTGGACATGTTATTTTAATGTGTCCTAACTTGTTACAGTGACTACATCAAGATGTTTTACTTATTTTTTCAATTTGTGCATACCAGAAATTAGATTTGTATGCAGTGTCTTGTTCAACAACAATGTAACATCGCGTGTTTTTCAGATCTTTGCGGATCCCTGCTTAGTTGGTTTGGTGGCCAATGTGTGGCCCATTAGTGCGTGTTTCAGGTGTTCGCGCGAGTTGTGAGGCTTGGTGGGCCGGCTGTTGGGCCCAAAGTGCTCACAGGTCTTGTGGTTGTGAACGCGACGGAGGCTTGCGTCGCGATCTGAATGTGACGGCTCTTCGGGTCACGTTCCTGTTATCGATGTTCGGCGGACATCGTCTGCATGGCTGCCGCGTGTCGCTCGCTGGGCAGTCAGCTGACGTCGGCCTTTGGAAGGCGACGGTCACCTAAGTCGCGATCAGGTCACGACGGGGGTGCACGTCGCGATCCCAACCGCAGTGTGTTTTTAAAGAACCCTGGCCGAAAAGTGCTCTCACAAGCTCTGCTCGACCAGGGGGACCTGCTGCGGGGTTCCTCCGAGCGGTTCGAGGTTCTGGAGGTGCGTGGAGTGTGTTCTCACCGTGAGGTCATCGTGTGGAGTGGGGGAAACACCGAGGGATCTCCGATTTTTACGTTCTTCGCGAAGGTAGGGTGTTCTACCTTGTTTCGTGTTATGGATTGCATGTTAGTTTGTTTATTGCTTTGAAAACTGTAGATACCATGTTAGGGTATCCATTAAAGCATGGAAAATGTGAATTAATCGTGGTTTGAATGGTCTGGATTGGTAATCCGTGGAGTTTCTCCCGGATTAGGGTTTTCGCTTGCGAAGGTGACAGCCCTGGGCGTCGCGTTGTTAACGCGACAGCTCGATCTGTCGCGTTCATGGTTTGAACATGGCATGTCGGGGCGTCGCGTTCTGAAGGCGACCTGGCCCCTTGTCGCAACCTCAGCTGAGAGGTCTGGACATGTATGCTTTTAGTGTTGTGGTTAAACGATCATTCGTATTTGTTGTGCATGGCAATGATAGGTGGAGCCAGTGCACTTGTTACGCTCATGGAGCATATTGCTCATAAGGTGGGCATGTTTTACGTGGTTAATATGTTATGTACGTAATCGGCTTGGTGTTTACGTAGTATGTGTGGTGCGTTGGCACCTGTAGAGCTCTTGGAGCGTACTGTCCATGTGTTGGACATGTTGTTTATGTGAATGACGTGTGGTGCACCTGGCTGGTGTATTATACACGTGGTGTCTACGTGGTTTGGATGCCGTGCATGTGGTTTGTGTGTGCATGGCACATCGTTTGTCATTGTGTTTATTGTATCTTAATTATTGTGTTGGTCCGTGGTGTTGTGGCAAGGAGCTTCACGTTTGAACCTAGCCTTGATCTTTTAAGATCTTTTATAGATTATCCTAGATGGATAATTAGTAAAGTATAAGTATGGTTATTACGTGATTATCGTGTACTGTGTTTAATGTGGCAGTGGAGGTCACAAGGTGAATGATGATAGGCTGTGGTGTTATTATTAATATGGTTTATGTGTGTGATTTTGTAGGTTAGCTTGTAAGTCACAAGGTGACTGGAACAAGCTATTCTTAACATATATACCGTAATTGGTAATAGAAAGTGTTTGTGTATGTACAGTGGTTTGAGCTTGCCGAGTGTGGTCGTCTGGCGCCTATTCCGGAATGCCTCTCTAGTCGGGTACCCCAGGTTCTTTGTGAGCCAGGCACGTTGTTTTTGTTGTGGCCGGGTTTGTCTTGGTATAGTGTGGTACCGTCGAGGTATGTGTCGTCTTCCTAGACACCCTCACTCCTGTGTTTGAGTTGTACGTTCGGCTGAGGGAAAGACGACAGTAGGGCAACGGCTTGTGTTTGTGGGTGTGCAGTCGCTTGTAGCGCACTCGTGGTTGGGGGTACGGACACCAGTAGACGTATTGGGCCCCAGCTAGTCCTGTTCCAGTGCCTCACTTTAGGGAGCTCGGGCCTGAGTCCCTAAGGGTGCCAGGCATGGACCTGCAACTGTGTGTCTGCAGGTGTGGTGTTGGTTGGTCTCCACAGTTGTTTGACTTGTTCTCGTGGAGCGGCAGTTGGACCTTTCGTCAGTGTCTGCGAGATTGAGAGGTTGTTTTTGTGTTGTGTTGTCCGGGTTGGATATTGGCCTGATCAGCCAGTAGTCCGTTCCCGTGTGGTGGCGTCGTTCCTTTCCGACTCAAGCTTTTCCACTGGCTGTGGCTCGTGAGTTTGTGACTCGTAGTCGAGGTTTGACCCGTTCGAGGTGTGCCCTAGTGTTGGCACAATTGTAACTGCGGTTGTAGCTTGTGGTGTGCCCGAATGGTGGCACAATTTTGGTTATGGTTGGTGAGTGTTGACTCACCAAAAGTGGTATAGCTCGCTATGGTGTGCCCTGTTACGACACTAGTTTACTTGCGGTTTCCGTGCTGGTACCTTGTGGTAGTATGTACCTGTACCCCGTGTGGGTAATGGTTTTTGGTGGTACGTCGTATACCAGTCTTTTTTAGTGTTGATGTGGAACTGTGTTTCGTGGAGGTCGTGTGGTGTGACCTTCCACTCAATGTGCTTTACCCTTCCACAAGTAAGCTTCCATATACGGTTTTCGTATGTGATGGATTAGCCGTTGTAGCCTACCCTGCCATTCTGTGTGTGGCTTCCGACATATTGAGGTTTGGGGTATAAAGGGCCAGGTTTTGGTTAGCAGTCCTGTTACCCACGTACTTCAGACTCTCCTATGAAGCTTATAGCCTAGGCAGTGATTTGCTTGTGCGGCTTATAGCTTAAATGATTGGTTGTGACTGTTTGCCTGTGAGGCTTGAGGCCTAGGCATTACTATTGTTGAGCGGACTAGTGGTGTGGAGCTAGTCCTGTTGTTCCCTCTTACTATCCGAGATTGTGAATAGTTAATGTGTTTGTATTTAATTGTAGTTTAAATTCAATTGTTGTGAGCATGAAATGGTTTGGCTATTGGTGCTGCCAGTGAGACCCTTTGGGGTTGAGGTGTCCGTAGTTTTGTTGTTGTTTTGGGTAGCCCCTGCTGAGCCTGTGACTTATTGAGGCTCACTCCCCTACAGTTCTTTTTATGGCTTGCCATTTGTGTGGCGTGTGGAGAGGTTGTGGCAGACTTGTACCACCACCAGTAGTGTAGTAGTTAGCTTGTGTGAGCTATCCCTTGCGAGACTTCGGTCCGTTCGCGGGAGGCGGATCTTGCTATAGAGCCTTAATGGGCATAAATATCCAGGGCCGCCACAGTTGGTATCAGAGCAATATTCAGTTAGAATATGAAAAGACATTGATAGTACAATGTCCTAATAGATGGATTAATGCCCACTGCTGGTAGTAAGTCTGCAGTTTTGTGTTGGTTAAGGTAGTATTTATCTGAGTTTTTGTTCTATAAAACGTGTTTTTGTGTTGAGAAATTTAATTGTTAGTAGTTATTGAAAGTTGATGTGATTACAGGTGGTATAATGTATATGATTATACCAGCGTGCTGCTTTGTGATAGATCAGTTTGGTTGTTAAAGATTCGCAGTTAAAGGAATTGAGAAGATTAACAAGTTTGGATATGGAATTCAGTAAGTTATAATGAAATACAGAGTTAGCAGAGACAGGTATATGGTAACAAGGTGATGAGGAACAGGTCAGTGTGTGTGTTAGAAGTGATTAAATATGCAAAATATAGTTGAGAACCTCAGCAGATGTATTGTGGCATCAGAGATCTGAGCCAGATGATATGAAGAAATAGTATAAATGAGAATGTGATTTGTAGCGAATAAAGGAACAAAGGTTATTATGGTTTTTAATTAGAATGATTTAAAGCGGTATGGGTAGAATAATATGAAAAGGGCAAGAAATTCAAAGATGGTGATTGATTTTCTTTTTTAAAAAAAATGACAGTTGCGAATGTAAATACAGATAAGGTAGGGTAACAGTAAGCAATGATAAATAGAAAAAGAAAATGGCACTGGAAAATTCAATAATTTGGAAAGATTATAGCATGGTAAAGTATTATAGTGTAAGATACTCGAGAAAAGTAAAGCGGTCCCAAAAGAAAGGTTGCAAACACAGTCGGAAAAATGTGAAAGTAGGTTCAGTCCAAGGAGATAAAGCGCCACCAGCAAGGCAGAATCGCTTACAGATAAAAGATAAAGAAATAGCAGATTGAAATTACAAAATAAGGCAGTTGTGGAATGAATTGAATAGGAAGGAAAGATAAAACAAGCAAGGGAATGAACAGATGGATCAGTCAGCGCAGATGATTGAAGAGAAAGATACAAAGGAAGCGTATCCTACTTGCTCTATATACGGTTTTGTTCCTTTTTAGGTGATAATCCAGTTTGTTGTGATTTGCTTTGCATGTCAAGGACGACATTTCTTTTTTAGGTGATAATAATGTAACATCGCACGTTTTTCGGATCTTTGCGGATCCCTGCTTAGTGGGTTTGGTGGCCAATGTGTGGCCCATTAGTGTGTGTTTTAGGCGTTCGCGTGAGTTGTGACGCTTGGTGGGCCGGCCGTTGGGCCCAAAGTGCTCACAGGTCTTGTGGCTGTGAACACGACGGAGGCTTGCATCACGATCTGAATGCGACGGCTCTTGGGGTCGCATTCCTATTACCGTTGTTTGGCGGACGTTATCTGCATGGCTGCCGCGTGTCGCTCGCCGGGCAGTCAGCTGACATCGGCCTTGGGAAGGCGACGGTCACCTAAGTAGCGATCAGGTCGCGATGGGGGTGCACGTTGAGATCCCAACCACAGTGCATTTTTAAAGAACCCTGGCCGAACAGTGCTCTCACAAGCTCTGCTTGACCAGGGGGAGCTGCTGTGGGGTTCCTTCGAGCGGTTCGAGGTTCTGGAGATGCGTGGGGTTTGTTCTTTCTGCGAGGTCGTCGTGTGGAGTGGGGGAAACGTCGAGAGATCTCCGGTTTTCACGTTCTTCGTGAAGGTAGGGTGTTCTACATTGTTTCGTGTTGTGGATTGCATGTTAGTTTGTTTATTGCTTTGAAAACTCTAGATACCATGTTAGGGTATCCATGAAAGCATGGAAAATGTGAATTAATCGTGGTTTGAATGGTCTAGAGTGGTAATCCGTGGAGTTTCTCCCAGATTAGGGTTTTCGCCTGTGAAGGCGACAGCCCTGGGCGTCGCATTGTTAACGCGACAGCTCGATCTGTCGCGTTCATAGTTTGAACGTGACATATCAGGGCGTCGCGTTCTGAAGGCGACCTGGCCCCTTGTCGCGACCTCAGCTGAGAGGTCTGGACATGTATGCTTTTAGTGTTGTGGTTAAACGATCATTCGTATTTGTTGTGTATGTCAATGATAGGTGGACCCAGTTCACTTGTTACGCTCATGGAGTGTATTGCTCATAAGGTGGGCATGTTTTACGTGGTTAATATGTTATGAACGTAATCGGCTTGGTGCTTACGTAGTATGTGTGGTGCGTTGGCACCTGTAGCGCTCTTGGAGCGTGCTGTCCATGTGAGGGACATGTTGTTTATGTGAATGACGTGTGGTGCACCCGGCTGGTGTATTATACACGTGGTGTCTATGTGGTTTGGATGCCGTGCATGTGGTTTGTGTGTGCATGGCACCTCGTACGTCATTGTGTTTATTGTATCTTAATTATTGTGTTGGTCCGTGGTGTTGTGGCAGTGAGGTTCACGTTTGAACCTAGCCTTGATCCTTTAAGATCTTTTATAGATTATCTTAGATGGATAATTAGTAAAGTATAAGTATGGTTATTACGTGATTATCGTGTACTGTGTTTAGTGTGGCAGTGGAGGTCACAAGGTGATCGATGACAGGCTGTGGTGTTATTATTAATATGGTTTATGTGTGTGATTGTGTAGGTTAGCTTGTAAGTCATAAGGTGATTGGAACAAGCTATTCCTAACATATATACCGTAATTGGTAATAGAAAGTGTTTGTGTATATACCATGGTTTGAGCTTGCCGAGTGTGGTGGTCTGACGCCTATTCCGGAATGCCTCTCTAGTCGGGTACCCCAGGTTCTTTGTGAGCCAGACACGTTGTGTTTGTTGTGGCCGGGGTTTGTCCCCATACAATGTGGTATCGTCGAGGTCTATGTCGTCTTCCTGGACACCCTCACTCCTGTGTTTGAGTTGTACGTCCGGCTGAGGGAAAGACGACAGTAGGGCATCGGCTTGTGTTTATAGGTGTGCAATCGCTTGTAACGTGCTCGTGGTTGGGGGTATGGACACCAGTAGACGTACTGGGCCCCAGCTAGTCCTGTTCCAATGCCTCACTTTAGGGAGCTCGGGCCTGAGTCCCTAAGGGTGCCAGGCATGGACCTGCAGCTGTGTGTCTGCAGGTGTGGTGTTGGTTGGTCTCCACAGTTGTTTGACTTGTTCTCGTGGAGCGGCAGTTGGACCTTTCGTCGGTGACTACGAGACTGAGAGGTTGTTCTTGTGTTGTGTTGTCCGGGTTGGATATTGGCCTGATCAGCCAGTAGTCCGTTCCCGTGTTGTGGCGTCGTTCCTTTCCGACTCGTGCTTTGCCACTGGCTGTGGCTCGTGAGTTTGTGACTCATAGTCGAGGTTTGACCCGTTCGAGGTGTGCCCTGGTGTTGGCACAATTGTGACTGTTGTTGTAGCTTGTGGTGTGCCCGAATGGTGGCACAGTTTTGGTTATAGTTAGTGAGTGTTGACTCACCAAATGTGGTTTAGCTCGCTATGGTGTGCCCTGTTACGGCACTGGTTTACTTGCAGTTTCCGTGCTGGTACCTTGTTGTAGTAGGTACCTGTACCTCGTGTGGGTAATGGTTTGTGGTGGTACGTCGTATACCAGTCTTTTCTGGTGTTGACGTGGAACTGTGTTTCGTGGAGGTCTTGTGGTGTGACCTTCCACTCAATGTGCTTTACCCTTCCTCGAATAAGCTTCCGTATACGGTTTTCGTGTGTGATGGATTGGCCGTTGTAGCCAGCCCTGCCATTCTGTGTGTGGCGTCCGACATATTGAGGTTTGGTGTATAAAGGGCCAGCTTTTGGTTAGCAGTCCTGTTACCCACATACTTGAGACTCGCCTGTGGGGCTTATAGCCTAGGCATCGTTTTGCTTGTGCAGCTTATAGCTTAAATGATTGGTTGTGACTGTTTGCCTGTGAGGCTTGAGGCCTATGCCTTACTGTTGTGAGCGGACTAGTGGTGTGGAGCTAGTCCTGTTGTTCTCTCTTACTTTCCGAGGTTGTGAATAGTTAATGTGTTTATATTTAATTACAGTTTAAATTCAATTGTTGTGAGCATGAAATGGTTTGGCTATAGGTGCTGCCAGTGAGACCCTTTGGGGTTGAGGTGTCCATAGTTTTATTGTTGTTTTGGGTAGCCCCTGCTGAGCCTATGACTTGTTGAGGCTCACTCCCCTACAGTTCTTTTCAGGGCTTGCCGTTTGTGTGGCGTGTGGAGAGGTTGTGGCACACTTGTACCACCGGCAGTAGTGTAGTAGTTAGCTTGGGTGAGCTATCCCTTGCGAGACTTCGGTCCGTTCGCAGGAGGCGGATCTTGATATAGAGCCTTAATGGGCATAAATATCCAGGGCCATCACAGTTGGTATCCAGTTAGAATATGAAAAGACATTGAGAGTACAATGTCCCAATACATGGATTAATGTCCACTGCTGGTAGTAAGTCTGTGGTTTTGTGTTGGTTAAGGTAGTATTTATCTGAGTTTTTGTTCTATAAAACGTGTTTTTGTGTTGAGAAATTTAATTGTTAGCAGTTATTGAAAGTTGATGTGATTAGAGGTGGTATAATGTATGTGATTATACCAGCGTGCTGGTTTGTGATAGATCAGTTTGGTTGTTAAAGATTCGCAGTTAAAGGAATTGCGAAGATTAACAAGTTTGGATATGGAATTCAGTAAGTTATAATGAAATACAGAGTTAGCATAGACAGGTATATGGTAACAAGGTGATGAGGAACAGGTCAGTGTGTGTGTTAGAAGTGATTAAATATGCAAAATATAGTTGAGAACCTCCGCAGAGGTATTGTGGCATCAGAGATCTGAGTCAGATGATATGAAAAAATAGTATGAATGAGAATGTGATTTGTAGCGAATAAAGGAACAGAGGTTATTATGGTTTTTAATCAGAATGATTTAAAGCGGTATGGGTAGAATAATATGAAAAGGGTAGGAAATTCAAAGATGGTGATTGATTTTCTTTTTTTAAAAAAATGACAGTTGCGAATGTAAATACATATAAGGCAGGGTAACAGTAAGCAATGATAAATAGAAAAAGAAAATGGCACTGGAAAATTCAATAATTTGGAAAGATTATAGCATGGTAAAGTATTATAGTGTAAGATACTCGAGAAAAGTAAAGCGGTCCCGAAAGAAAGGTTGCAAACACAGCCGGAAAAATGTGAAAGTAGGTTCAGTCCAAGGAGATAAAGCACCACCAGCAAGGCGAAATCGCTTATGGATAAAAGATAAGGAAATAGCAGATTGAAATTACAAAATAAGGTAGTTGTGGAATGAATTGAAAAGGAAGGAAAGACAGAACAAACATGGGAATGGACAGATGGATCAGTCAGCGCAGATGATTGAAGAGAACGATACAAAGGAAGCATATCCTACTTGCTCTATATACGGTTTTGTTTCTTTTTAGGTGATAATCCGGTTTGTTGTGATTTGCTTTGCATGTCGAGGATGACATTTCTTTTTTAGGTGATAATAATGTAACATCGCGCATTTTTTCGGATCTTTGTGGATCCCTGCTTAGTGGGTTTGGTGGCCAATGTGTGGCCCATTAGTGCGTGTTTCAGGCATTCGCGCGAGTTGTGAGGCTTGGTAGGCCGGCCGTTGGGCCCAAAGTGCTCACAGGTCTTATGGGTGTGAACGCGACGGAGGCTTGCGTCGCGATCTGAATGCGACGGCTCTTGGGGTCGCGTTCTTGTTACCGCTGTTTGGAGGACGTCGTCTGCATGGCTGTTGCGTGTCGCTCGCCGGGTAGTCAGCTGATGTCGGCCTTGGTAAGGCGATGGTCACCTAACTCGCGATCAGGTCGCAACAGGGGTTCACGTCACGATCCCAACCTCAGTGCGTTTTGAAAGAACCCTCGCCGAACAGTGCTCTCAGAAGCTCTGCTCGACCAGGGGGAGCTGCTGCGGGGTTCCTCCGAGCGATTCGAGGTTCTGGAGGTGCGTGGGGTGTGTTCTGGTCGCGAGGTCGTCGTTTGGAGCGAGGGAAACGCTAAGGGATCTTCGGTTTTCACATTCTTCATGAAGGTAGGGTGTTCTACTTGTTTCATGTTGTGGATTGCATGTTAGTTTGTTTATTGCTTTGAAAACTATAGATACCATGTTAGGGTATCCATTAAAGTATGGAAAATGTGAATTAATCGTGGTTTGAATGGTCTGGAGTGGTAATCCGTGGAGTTTCTTTTGGATAAGGGTTTTCGCCTGCGAAGGGCGTCGCGTTGTTAATGCGACAGCTCGTTCCGTCGTGTTCATGGTTTGAACGCGGCATGTCGGGACGTCACGTTCTAAAGGCGACTTGGCCCCTTGTCGCGACCTCAGCTGAGAGGTCTGGACATGTATGCTTTTAGTGTAGTGGTTAAATGATCATTCGTATTTGTTTTGCATGGCAATGATAGGTGGAGCTAGTGCACTAGTTACGCTCATGGAGTGTATTGCTCATAAGGTGGGCATGTTTTACGTGGTTAATATGTTATGTACGTAATCGACTTGGTGTTTACGTAGTATGTGTGGTGCGTTGGCACCTGTAGCGCTCTTGGAGGGTACTGTCCATGTGTTGGACATGTTGTTTATGTGAATGACGTGTGGTGCACCTGGCTGGTGTATTATACACGTGGTGTCTACGTGGTTTGGATGTCGTGCATGTGGTTTGTGTGTGCATGGCACATTGTATGTCATAGTGTTTATTGTATCTTAATTATTGTGTTGGTCCGTGGTGTTGTAGCAGTGAGGTTCACATTTGAACCTAGCCTTGATGCTTTAAGATATTTTATAGATTATCCTAGATGGATAATTAGTAAAGTATAAGTATGGTTATTACGTGATTATCGTGTACTATGTTTAGTGTGGCAGTGGAGGTCACAAGGTGACCGATGACAGGTTGTGGTGTTATTATTAATATGGTTTATGTGTGTGATTGTGTAGGTTAGCTTGTAAGTCACAAGGTGACTGGAACAAGCTATTCCTAACATATATACCGTAATTGGTAATAGAAAGTGTTTGTGTATATACCGTGGTTTGAGCTTGCCGAGGGTGGTGGTCCGGCGCCTATTCCGGAATGCCTCTCTAGTCGGGTACCCCAGGTTCTTTGTGAGCCAGGCACGTTGTGTTTGTTGTGCCCGGGGTTTGTCCCGGTACAGTATGGTACCGTCGAGGTCTGTGTTGTCTTCCTGGACACCCTCACTCTTGTGTTTGAGTTGTACATCCGGCTGAGGGAAAGACGACAGTAGGGCAGCGGCTTGTGTTTGTGGGTGTGCAGTCACTTGTAGCGCACTCGTGGTTGGGTGTACGGACACCAGTAGACGTACTGGGCCCCAGCTAGTCCTGTTCCAGTGCCTCACTTTAGGGAGCTCGGGCCTGAGTCCCTAAGGGTGCCAGGCATGGACCTGCAGCTGTGTGTCAGTAAGTGTGGTGTTGGTTGGTCTCCACAGTTGTTTGACTTGTTCTCGTGGAGCGGCAGTTGGACCTTTCGTCAGTGACTGTGAGACTGAGAGGTTGTTTTTGTGTTGTGTTGTCCGGGTTGGATATTGGCCTGATCAGCCAGTAGTCTGTTCCCGTGTGGTGGCGTCATTCCTTTCCGACTCGTGCTTTGCGACTGGTTGTGGCTCGTGAGTTTGTGACTCATAGTCAAGGTTTGACCCGTTCGAGGTATGCCCTGGTGTTGGCATAATTGTGACTGCGGTTGTAGCTTGTGGTGTGCCCGAATGGTGGCATAGTTTTGGTTATGGTTGGTGAGTGTTGACTCACCAAATGTGGTGTAGCTCTCTATGGTGTGCCCTGTTACGGCACTGGTTTACTTGCGGTTTCCGTGCTGGTACCTTGTGGTAGTAGGTACTTGTACCCCGTGTGGGTAATGGTTTGTGGTGGTACGTCGTATACCAGTCTTTTCTGGTGTTGACGTGGAACTGTGTTTCGTGGAGGTCGTGTGGTGTGACCTTCCACTCAATGTGCTTTACCCTTCCTCGAGTAAGCTTCCGTATACGGTTTTCGTGTGTGATGGATTGGCCGTTGTAGCCAGCCCTGCCATTCTGTGTGTGGCTTCCGACATAGTGAGGTTTGGGGTATAAAGGGCCAACTTTTGGTTAGCAGTCCTGTTACCCACGTACTTGAGACTCGCCTGTGAAGCTTATAGCCTAGGCAGTGATTTGCTTGTGCGGCTTATAGCTTAAACGATTGGTTGTGACTGTTTGCCTATGTGGCTTGAGGTCTAGGCATTATTGTTGTTGAGCGGACTAGTGGTGTAGACCTAGTCCTGTTGTTCCCTCTTACTTTCCGAGGTTGTGAACAGTTAATGTGTTTATATTTAATTGCAGTTTAAATTCAATTGTTGTGAGCATGAAATGGTTTGGCTATTGGTGCTGCCAGTGAGATCCTTTGGGGTTGAGGTGTCCGTAGTTTTGTTGTTGTTTTGGGTAGCCCCTGCTGAGCTTGTGACTTGTTGAGGCTCACTCCCCTATAGTTCTTTTCAGGGCTTGCCGTTTGTGTGGCGTGTGGAGAGGTTGTGGCAGACTTGTACCACTAGCAGTAGTGTAGTAGTTAGCTTGTGTGAGCTATCTCTTGCGAGACTTCGGTCTATTTGCGGGAGGGGGATCTGGATATAGAGTCTTAATGGGCATAAATATCCAGGGCTGTCACAAACAAACTTTGGTATTGGATAAATTTTAGGATACACTACTGTATCTTCATTATCAGGAGGACTGTATTCTAAGCCATACTTCTTTTTCCCTTATCTTCTAGCTCCTTTTAGTATTAATATGGATTTACCATTTGTAAATTTTTCTAATGTACTAGATAAATATTCATTTTCTTTTGTTAGTGTGTTAATTTCCTATTTTAGCTTACTTACAGTTTCCTGGCTTTCCAGATTAGCAATCTGATCATTTTTACTTTTTAAATCTTCACATAATAATTCATTCCTTTTTTTAAACTCTGAAACTTGTTTTTCTAATTGCTCATTTTCAGATCTTAGATCTGCATTGGTAATTTCTAAACAATCATGAATTTTCTTAGTAATTTTAATACTTTACATACATCTTTATATTTGCTATATAACTCATTGAAGGCGTCTTCTAAACTATCTGAATCAGATTCGTTGCAAGAAGTAAATGAGGAGTCAGAGGTTACCTTTCCTCGATATTTGCCATGAAGGCCATGTGGCCTTTCTTCTTCTTCCTCGCTTGAGCTTGACTCACTGTCTGAGTCGCTGTTGTTGTCCCATGCTGCTGCCATGGCTTTCTTTTTGTATTTTCTGAGCTTCTTGGAGCTGTCCTTCTTTCTGAATTCGATCTTCTTCAACTTCAGACATTCTACTTTGATGTGTCCAGGCTTTTTACATTCGTAACATATAGGTTCACTCTTCTTAAACTCTTTCCCTTCAGGTTTTTTAAAATCTTTTCCTTTCTTGAGCTCTCTTCTTCCAGATTTGTAGCTAATATGCGCTGTAGTCATCTGGATAGAAGCGCTTCTTCATCTTCACTGCTTTCATTGCTGACTTCATCCTCAGATTCTTCCTCAGAGCCACCTTCTGTAGCTTTTAGTGCATTGTTATGCTTTTTCCTCCTTGAGGATTCTCCGAGCCTCTATATGTTTATTTCATGGGGCATTAGTGACCCAATGAGTTTCTCCAATGACATTCTCTTTAAGTCGTTGGCCTCTTCTATTGCTGTCACTTTTGGAGTCCACGCGGCTAGTAGGGATCTTAGGATCTTTCTTAACATATCTCCCATTTCATAACTTTTTCCAAGACTGGCCAACCCAATTGTGATGTCTGTAAATCTGCTATACATCTGTGTGATTGACTCTCCTAGCTGCATCTGGAATCTCTCATACTGAGTCACCAAGATGTCTATTCTTGTCTCTTTCACTTTATCTCTGCTTTCATGTTTGATCCTTAGCTTCTCCCACATCTCCATTGCAGATTTGTAGGCTGAGATCCTGTTGAACTCCTTCTTGCTAAGAGCGCGACATAGTATGCTCTTTGCTTTGCAGTTAAGAGAGATCTTTTTCTTGTCATCTTCTATCTGATGATCAGATTTTACCCATATAATTTAAATGAATTACATATCTATTTTGGTGATTAACAAAACTAAGACAATGTGCATCTCTAACATATTTTCTATGAGATTTGAGCACAGGAAATCTAACAAAGAAAAACAAGCTAAACTGGTAAGTATTCTTCATACTAGCAATTTTAAAGTTCAGGGCATATAATTTTTCTAAGTACACATCGAATCCCTGTGAAGTATAACGATTTCAGTAGAGTCATAACGATTTCCTCACTTTCATAACGACTTTATGTGTTTTACCTATTTGGGTATTATAACAATTTCATAAGTATCTTATCGATTTCGGAATCGCAACGATTTGCCTCTCATAACGATTCGCTAAAAGATCGCAACGATTTGCCTCATAACGATTCGCTAAGAGATCGCAACGATTTGCCTCTCATAATGATTCGCTAAGAGATCGCAATGATTTGCCTCTCATAACGATTCGTTAAGAGATCACAACGATTTGCCTCTCATAACGATTCGCTAAGAGATCGCAACGATTTGCCTCTCATAACGATTCATTAAGAGATCACAACGATTTGCCTGTCATAATGATTCGCTAAGAGATCGCAATGATTTGCTCATAACGATTTGGTTATAACGACTTGTCCATAATGATTTGCTGGTAGTATCATAACGATTTGTCTCTACAACGATTCGATTATTAATGCATAACGATTTGTGTGTACATCGACTTGTTTATGAATGTGTAACGATTCACATGAACAATGACTCACCACACATCGGTTTCATAAGTTATGCTCATATCGATTTCATGGTCTATAACGACTTGATATTCAAACCTATTCTCAGATAGTTTGAAAAGTCAAAGTCTTCCCTCGCTTTTCTCTCACATCCATGCATTTATTATGACTGAACATATCACTGCACTGCATGCAAACGATATCTTCTATTTCCATGCTTATACTATAAACATCTTTTTAGAAGAACATAATGGAATTTCCATTTCGGTATAAAACCTTTCTTAACATTGATTGACACCGAGAGACAGCTTAGCTGTCTATCGTTTAAGCTTTTTATGCGTGCAGATCTCTGACAGCTCATTCTTATGCAACGTTGGACACAATAGAAGCTGAAAGATATCAAAGTGGATTCTCTCTCTCTACATGCATGGAAAGCTGACGACCGTTGACTGAAAGCTCTACAGTGCCATGCAGTCTAACGTAAACAGAAGCTTAGAGACAACGGATACTTTAACGTTCAATTTTCAAATGAAAGACATATATAGAAGACTGAAGCTCCAGAAATAAAAACAACGCTTACAACAATATTTTACAAGGCGAGCATCTGAAGAGCTCAAGCCTCACTCACCATTGTTCAAGCTCTTAGCTCTCCGTGTTTAGAGTAGAACCTTGAGAGCTTCTATGTACTGAGAGTGTTCCTTATCGTAGAACTTTCCCTTCCAGTCATTGCTTCAGATCGAGCGTTGGTCTTTAAGCTTGATCTAGGGGCGTATCATCCCTTGAATACATTCCTGTGTATTTTCCCTTCATGTTGAAGGAAGACTTGGGGGGTTCCAGGGTGTTTGTTTCACTTCGTGTAGAACGAAGACCTGGGGGTTTCAGGGTGTTTGTTTCCCTTCGTGTAGAAGGAAGACCTGGTGGGATCTAGGGTGTTGTAGTTCCTCTTCGGGTTTTGAAGGGAAGACCAGCTGCGGCTGGGTGTGTAAGTGTCCTTGAGGGGGACTGTACCTTTGGGTTGTGAAATCCTGAGTTGTTGTTCAGGGATTGGACGTAGGACTCCTATGGAGAGGAGGTCCGAACCAGGATAAATTCTTTGTGTTGTGTGTTTGATTGTCTTGTGTTTGCTATCCTCTTTTACTAACACTAACAATCATCGAAGTATGTTTTGTGTAAACGTTTTTGTGAACAGGGAAGGTACTCAAATTTTAAGAATACCATTCACCCCCCCCCCCTCTAGTCTTGCTAGCTAGGCAACACTGTCCACTTATCTTTCTCGTTAGTGACTAGAAGGTCTCCTTCTTCTATAATTGACCAAATTTGATAGTCAAGCCCTTCAAGGAAGAATTCCATTCTGGTCTTTCAGTAGGTGTAGTCTTTACCATCGAACAATGGTGGTCTGTTGACGGACTGACCCTCAAAGTGACCTTGAGCTGCCATTTAATCTTTTCTCTTCAGATCGTGAGACCTTCTTTTTCTAAGAGACTTGGCTCTGATACCACTTGTTGCCCATTTAGCAAGCTTAGAGGGGGGGGGGGGTGAATGGGATTCTTAAATTTGAATAGCGTTAAAACCTGTCAACAAAAATGTTCAACACAAAACACTACGTTCGATTGTTAGTGTTAGAAATAAAGAAGACAACTAACACAAGCATGCAATCACACAACACAAGAATTTTTATCCTGGTTCGGACTTCCTATCCCAAGGAGTCCTACGTCCAGTCCCCGAGCAACAACTCAGGATTCCACTACCCAATGGTACAGTCCCCCTCAAGGACAATTGCACATCCATCCACAGTTGACCTTCTCTTCACAGCCCGAAGAGGTATAGAACACCCTAATACACAGGTCTTCCTTCAACATGAAGGGAATACACACCACCTCCTTCCAACAGGTCTTCTCTTTACAACCTGAAGAGGAACTTCAACAGAATGTGAAAGATGTTGATTGCCCCTAGACCTGGCTTACAACAGATACTAGATCGTAGGCAGAGACTGAGAGAGAAAGATCTACAATGGCAAAGTCTCTCAAAACTCAATGGCTCTCCAAAGTTTAAGATCAAGAAGAATGGAGAGCAAGAGATACAGATGATTGGAATGAAAACAAGAAGCTCTTTCGTTAAGACTCTATGACTTCAGGGAATTTTCGTTGAGATTGTTGAACACTTCAAAAGTTATTTTTACGAAGAGTCTTGAGTCTTGCATAAATATCTTCTTTTGCTGAAATAGCCGTTGAAGAGTCCGTTGTCTCTAAGCTTTGTGTACGTTAGACTGCATGGAATAGGTGAGCTTCCAGTCAAGGTACTTTTTGTTCCATGTGTAGACACGCGAATTGGCTCCACCATGGGCAAATTTCATGTTGCGCCATAACGCCACAAATGGCCCTCTTTTGCTTTTCAAGAGTATTTCCCAATATTTCTGGACCTCACTCCCTTCTTACCCAGTGCTTCCCTTCCAATTCCAAAGCCCCTCGGGAATTATAGGCATCAATTCCATGTCGTGACGGGTATGGCGGTCGCATCTCTAAACGCGTCCAGTACTCCGGACGCGATTCAGGATACCTTGGCTTAATGCATCGGCCCCGCATGATGCGACAATGAATTCTTATTTTATTTATGGAAACTGCCCTTTTCCTGAACGCGTCCGCCATAGGCGACGCGATTCTAATTTTACCTTCGGCATAATTTTCATAAATAAACTAGGGAAGCTTATCACGTCGTGTTGTGCCGATGCGATTCATTTTATATTCGCGTCCCTCCTACCGGACGCAATTCAAGCATAGTCGCATCCTGCCTCTAGGATGCGATTCAAAGTCAGCTGTGGCCCAGAAAGTCGTCGCGCCCAAGCCCGAAATCATGAGAAAATCCTCTAATCGCGTCCTTGTCAGTAGACGCAATTTAGAGAGGTCAAATCAAAATGCTACATCAAGAGACAGTGCACGTAAGCCCTGTTGGGTTGAGTGTGAACTTTATACATTTCCCCTCATAATTTTGATGATGACAAGTTGTGATTTTAATGCACAAATAAGTGGAACATGTTAAATACATCACACATGCAATAACAATATTCAAAAAGCATGTTTCCAAACACATTTATCACTTATATTCATGATAATACATTGGACTAATAATTTATGTGTTTATTTCTCAGGGACATACAATTCTTGCAAGGGTAGTGTCGACACACCCCCTACTGGTGTCGACACAATGCTTCAAACCCAAGGCAAAATGATGAAGAAATGGTCAAGTGGTGTCGACACAGGATCAAGTTGTGTCGACACTAGATTCAGCTCCCAGAAGGCCTATTTGCCAGTTCTGGACAGTGTATCGACATAGCCTGAAGTAGTGTCGACACTAGAGACCCTTCCCAGAGAACCTTTTGTGCCAGTTTGGGACAGTGTGTCGACACACCCCATGGGCAGGTCGACACACTCCGAAAACTTTTCACCTTAAGTCACATCTGGACACGTGGCACTCTAGGGATCATGTGGATCAGCCTTGGATCATGTGCCCACGACCCCCAAGGGTACTTTTGGACACATTGGGCTATAAATACCCTCCAATTGGCCATCCAACCCAAGATAACCTTTCAGAGCCTTCCAGAAATCCATTTGGCGGCAAGAAGTGTTCTCCTCCCCGTTCTTGCTCTCCTAGTGCTTCCTCAAGCCAATTCTCATCTGTCCAAGCACGAGAAGTGGAGTTTGATCATTGAAGATGCAATCAGATCACTTCAAGGGAGCAGATCAAGTAGAGGCAGTCAATTGAGAAGACTTCAAGGAAGATCCCAAAGCACAAGTTGCAGAGCATCGGCCAGGGACTTCAAGGGATCAAGCTTCTTCACAATTCAGCCTCTACAAGGGAGTATACTTGAAGAACAAGGATCTTACACTCAATTCCTCAATTTCCCTTGTTTCTTCTAGGTCATTCTTGAGATTGTGCATGAATTATTGCATCAATCTTCTTGAATGAACTTTTATAGATTAGATCATTGCTAGAGGATCTGAATCTTTGTGCTTTTATTCTAGCAAGTTGTTTGTGAGCCTGTGTGCTCAGTGTTGAGTCATTGTACTCAGTTGTGGTTGAGCAGTTGTGCTCAGGTTTAGAGTAGTCTTGCTCTAGAGGTTGTGTGAGTTGTAGAACTCAGTGTGTTGGAGTTGTCAGGCTCCAGTGTGTGGTGTATCCAAGTTGTGTAGTGGATCCTCACAGTGTGAGGGGTGGATGTAGGAATCACGTGGTGTGATTTCGAACCACCTAAAAATCTTTGTGCAGTGGTTTGTTTGTGATTCAAATTCACTTTGCGCTAGATGTATGCATAGGGTTTTTCGAATTCACTTATATTCAACTTGATCTCACACTCTAATCATATAATTCACACAATCACTCATCAGTTCTGTAAAGTGCTCTTTCAAATTGCCTCTGATTCAAAGCATTGATTTAAATTGGTTAAGCTTCCGCAGTTTTTGGACTAGATCTATTCAACCCCCCCCTTCGAGATCTGGTCCAACCTAATTTCGATCCTACAATTGGTATCAGAGCGGGTTTATATCTGATCTGATCTGAGTGCTTTCTGTTATTCTGTGGTTTTACTTGCTTGCTTGCTAAGTGTTTCCTTCATTGCACCATCAATTTGATTCAATGGATTCCAGAGGGTTCATAGCTGAGGGTCATTCCATTAATAGGCCACCCATTCTTCAATGGGACTGACTACTCCTATTGGAAAATAGAATGCAAGTCTTCCTTAGAGCCCAAAACTATGAAATCTGAAAAATAGTCGAGGTAGGTCCCTATGAGAACTAGGGAGAGGAAGAAACCTGGACTAGGGAACAGATTAGAAGGGCTACCCTGAACTATAGTGCCATGAATATGATCCAATGTGCAGTCCACCCTAAGGAGTACTCAAGAATCTCCATGTGCAAATCTGCCAAGGAGATGTGGGATAAGCTTGAGCTACTCTATGAGGGAACATCCCAAGTAAAAGAAACCAAAGCTAACATTCTTGTTTCTGAGTATGAAGTGTTTATGATGAAATCTGATGAGACAATTTCTGAAATGTTTGCTAGGTTTATGATCATTGTGAATGGACTGAAGGCTTTAGGTAAGGATTATACAGATGCTGATTTGGTAAGGAAAATCTTGCGCTCTCTCTCTTCAATTTGGTACACTAAGGCCACAGTCATCGAAGATTCTAAAGATTTGTCCAAAATCTCTTTGGATGAATTGATAGGATCCTTAATGACTTATGAAATAAACCTGAAAAGAAATGAAGAGCACATAATCAAAACCAGACCAGTAGCCCTCAAAGCTTCATCTAGTAACTAAGACAAGAATCAGGAGAAAACAAGTTCTGATGAGTCTGAGTCCAATGAGGATGAGATTGCCCTCATGACCAGGCAATTCAAAAAAATTTTAAAATATAGAAAAGGAAAACTCTTTGGAAAAAAGAAATTCTCATCAGGAAAAAGAAACACTTCCTTTTCTAATGCCAATTCAAGTAGAAATCAGAAATCTGATGAAGTTGTCATTTGTTACAGGTGCAACAAACCAGGACATATGAAGGGAGAATGTCCTGAGAACAAGAAGGAGAAATACAAGAAGATTCACAAATTCAAGAAGCCAAAAGCAATGGTTGCCACTTGGTCTGATGAAGACTCAAGTGAGAAAGAAGAAGAAAAATCCTAACCTCTGAGAGTGAGGAAATTTGCTTTATGGCAAATGGCTCAGATGGAAAGTAAGTACATCTTTTGAAGATTATTCAATTGATGATTGGCAAGATGCGTATGCTGAACTATTGAAAATTATTCTGAAATAAGAAAAGAAAACAAACATCTAAAGAAGAAAATTGAAAACATTCTGCATAACCAATCAATAAACAAAAGAATTTGTGAATTGGAAAATGAAGTAGCTAAGCTCCATGAGGAAAAAGAAAATCTTCTGAATGTGATTGATGAGCTCAAGCTTGCATCCCAAAAGGCCACTCATGAGTTTAAAGAATTATCTAAAAGCTGGAATTGGAATAAAAAGAAAAACAACAAAATGCTGATGAAATCAAAACCTTTAAACCAGATAAAAGAAAAAGAACAAGTCATTGAAACCTTCACAAAAGGTAAAGACAATTTGGAGGCCCTACTAGGAGCTAGAATGAGATCTGAATCACATGGACTAGGATTCAACAAACAAAAATCAAAGAAAGACAAATCTGATGAGATAAGGGAAAAACACCCTTTGATAAATTTTGTCAAAGGTCCTAGTCTTGAAAACACAAAAAACAAGCAAGTGTCAAGCAAAACAACAAAAACTCAAGAAAATAAGAACAAAAAGAAACCAAACAGGTCGACACAATCACCTGACAGGTCTACACCAGTCCACAAAAAGATGAAATTTATGACTGCTATGTCGACCTCAGTCAAGGACAGGTCGACCTGCTCAACCTCAATAAACACAAACCAGTCAACCAAAAATTCAAATAAAAATCTGAAAAATAAGAAAAATTCAAAAGAAGCCATTCATGACAAACCTTGGACTTCCAAGACAGCACATCAAGTTGATTGGATAATTTTTGGAACCAATGGTATCACAATCCATTTGGTACCACCCTTAATTCTTCTATCCAAATTTTTCAATGTACCAACAAAACCCTCGGTTTGTACCTCCACAACTGAACACTCATGTCCAAATGCAAAACTCCTCTCCTAAAGAGAAAAAGAACACTGGTGTTTTTATTCCAAAAGGGAAGGATAAATTGAAAAAGGCAAAAAACACCATTGAAATGAAACAAAAGCAAAAAACAAGTCAGATTTGGATTAGAAAAGATTTGATGTCAATGTTCAAACATTCTGATGGTCCCAACAATGTTTGGGTACCAAAATCTTCTCTCCACTGATTGATTTTGCAGAAAGGTCGTGCACCCAACTCAATATATGGTTCCTTGATAGTGGGTGTTCACGACACATGACTGGAGACAAAGCTAAATTTTCATTCCTGATTGAGAAGGAGGGAGGTTCTGTTACATTTGGAGGTAAAAATAAAGGAAAAATTATTGGATCTAGGAAAGGTTGGTCAATCTTCCTGAAACTAAGTTGATATATTTTGTTAGTTGATGGTTTAAATTACAATTTGCTAAGCATTAGCCAACTATGTGACAAAGGTCACAAAGTTGTGTTTGAATCTGATTTTTGTAAGATAATTGACTCATCAACTGATAAAATAAAATTCTTTGGAAAGAGGGAAAACAATGTCTACATGATCAACCTTGATAAAAACTTTTCTGAAAATATTTGTCTTGTTGCAAATAAGAATGAAATTGCATGGACTTGGCACAAAAGACTTGGTCATAAAAGTTTCAGAACAATAAATAAACTGTTAAGGCTCAATTTGGTTAAAGATTTTCCTGAATCCTTTTCTAATGTAGAAAATCAAGTTTGTGGGATTTGTGCCCAAGGAAAACAAACTAGAAAATCTTTTAAAACCTTCAATGAGGTACTCACATCTAAGCCACTAGAATTACTTCACATGGACCTCTTTGGCCCAACAAGAATTCTAAGTCATAGTGGCAAAAGATATGGGTTTGTCATTATTGATGATTTTACTAGATTTACATGGGTTATCTTTTGTCCCACAAAAGTGATGCTTGCCTTGAGTTCAGGAATTTTGTACCACTGCCTTAACAAGTTTTCCATATAAAATCAAAAACATTTTGACTGATCATGGGGGTGAGTTTGAAAACAAATCCGTTTTCTGATTTATGTGCTGAACTTCACATATTTCACAAGTTTTCTTCACCAAGAACTCCAGAACAAAATGGAGTTGTGGAAAGAAAGAACAGAACTCTTGTGGAAATGGCTAGATCCATGCTCTTAGAAAGCAAGTTGCCTAAAACCTTCTGGGCTGAAGCTGTGAATACAACAAATCACATTCTCAATGGAGCATTGGTCAGACCAAAAATCAGAAAAAACCCCTTATGAGCTGTTGAAAAACAAAAATCCAACCTTGTCTTATTTCAAAATCTTTGGGTGTAAATATTTTGTGCATAACAACAACAAGGAAAATCTTGACAAGTTTGATGCTAAAAGTCAGGAAGCCATCTTTCTTGGCTATCTGAAGTGTCAAGAGCTTTTAGAGTTTACACTCTCAAGAACAAAACTGTTGAAGAGTCTCCACATGTTATTTTGATGAAAATTCATTTTCAACTCATAGTTCTAAATCTTGCAGGGACAGTCAAGATAATGAAGAGGATGATTTCATTATGGATTCTTCACCAACTGTTGAGGAAAATGAAGACATTGGTGAGAATTTGAACATTCATTCACCTACTCCTAGTGGATCAGGTAATGTTGTTCCAGACTTAAGTGCATCTCAACAGGTAACTTCTGAACATAGATTTTGGAGAGATCACCCATTAGAAAATATTGTTGGCAATGTGCATGATAGGGTAAGAACTAGATCATCATTCCTGAATGCAATTCATGAAGACCCTCTAGCATTAATTTCCCAAGTTGAACCAAAATCAATTGATGAAGCTCTAATGAGTTCTGATTGGATCATCAATGCATGATGATGAACTTCATCAATTGAAAGAAATCAAGTATGTGAATTAGTACCTAGACCTAGTGACCAATCAGTCATTGGCACTAGATGGGTTTTTAGAAATAAATTGAATGAAAATGGTCAAGTCATAAGGAATAAAGCTAGGCTAGTTGCAAAGGGGTACAACCAAGAATTTGGAATGATTTTGAAGAGTCATATGCCCCTGTAGCTAGGCTAGAAGCTGTAAGAATTTTTCTTGCTTTTGCATCTTCACTGAAATTTAAAGTTTATCAAATGGATGTCAAAAGTGCCTTTTTGAATGGTTATATAAAAGAAAATATTTTTGTTGAACAACCTCCGGGCTTTGAAAATGAAAAATATCCTAATAATGTTTTTAAGCTTCATAAGGCTCTTTATGGTCTTAAACAAGCTCCAAGGGCTTGGTATGACCGTTTGAGTTCTTTTCTGCTTGAAAAAGGATATTCTAGAGGTAATGTTGATCAAACCCTGTTCACAAAAACTGTCAATAATCAAATAATTGCAGTCCAAATTTATGTTGATGACATAATATTTGGATCAAACAATAAGTGCCTGTGCACTGAATTTGCAAACCAAATGAAAAATGAATTTAAATGAGTTTAATGGGAGACTTACAATTTTTCTTGGGATTGCAGGTTAACAAACCAGTGAGGGGATCTTCATAAGTCAAACCAAATATGTCAAAGAACTTCTGAAAAGGTTTGACTTTCAGAACCTCAAGCATTCAAGCACACCCATTGCAATTAATGCTAAACTAGAAGAAGACTCACTTGGTAAGTCAATAGACCCAAAGGCATACAGAGGTATGATTGGTTCTCTACTCTATCTCACCACTTCTAGACCTGACATTCAGTTCAGTGTGTGCTTGTGTGCTAGATTTCAAGCTAATCCAAAAGAAAGTCACATGTTAGCTGTTAAAAGAATCTTTAAATATCTTGTTGGAACATGTGATCTTGGAATTTGGTATCTTGCTGGTTGTAAGTTAGATTTGATTGCCTATTGTGATGCTGATTATGCTGGGTGTAAACTTGATAGAAAAAGCACAAGTGGCTTGTGTTTGTACTTAGGTGGATGCCTAATCTCTTGGGCTTCTAAAAAGCAGCACTCAGTTGCTCTATCAACTGCAGAGGCTGAGTATATTACAGCTGGTAGATGTGGCACTCAAATTCTTTGGGTGAAACATCAACTTCTTGATTACAACCAAGAGTTAGGTTGTGTTCCCATTTTTTGTGACAACACAAGTGCCATAAATCTGTCTAAAAACCCAATTCAGCATTCTAGAACAAAACACATTGAAATTAGGCATCATTTCTTGAGGGATGAGGTAGCAAAGAAATCTTTTGAACTCCTCTTTATTGAAACTGAAAAACAAATTGCTGACATCTTCACCAAACCTCTTCCTGATAGTAGATTTTCATCCTTGAAGAGAGAGCTTGGTCTTTGAAAAAATCCATCTTCTTGATCTCTCTCATTTGGGTTGAGTGTTTAGGCATATTCTGAGGGGGAGTCATTGTTTCATCATTCTTCTTTGCTTCCTTGATTCATATTGTTCACATCTCTCACAATTCAACTTCCATTTCTTTTGACAATAAATTCTTCAACTCACATTGTGTTGAACTTCTAGGTATATCAAATGGTGACTTGAAGAAGGACAAGTTCTGCTTGTCTGGACACTTTCACTATGCAAGAGTATATGTCTCCGCCATGTACCAAGAAATGAATATGCAATTGTTGAGGGGGAGCTTTTGTTGTTCAAGAGAATCATTTCTGTTTTCAAAATACTTGCACATCTTGATTTTGATGAAAAGTTGTTGGAATCATCATCTCAGGGGGAGCTAGAGAATTCACAAGTCATTCTTTTTGCAAAATTCAAAACTCTTCTTGAATTACAACAACTTCCTTGCATGATGTACTCATTGAGTTGTCTAGAACCTCAAAATGATTCTTTTTGAGTGATCTACTACATCTTTTTACAGTCAACTCTCAACTATACTCTTCAAGACTACAGAAATTCAAATCTCTTTCAAAGACTGAAGGATGATGTGTGACTTGAATTTAAACATTCTTTTTTGCAACTGATGTGGGATATAAATGCTTTCATTTTATAAAATTCTCCTTACAATTACCATTCAACAGAGCAATGGCACAAATGCTGAGAAACTACAAACCTTCACAATGAATGAAGTGCATGTATGTCATGAGGTATTATTGCTATCTCTGTTCAAAGGGGTTCAAAAATCAAACAATAAAAAAAAAATGCTCTATACATTTTGATGATGACTAAGTAACTGGAAATATTGGTGTCTGATAAACGTATATTTTCATGTCAAAAGGTTAATTATACCCCTTGAAACTTGATAATGGGTAAATCTCTAGTATCCAGGGACTATGGTGTGTAAAAAGCATTAGTTCTTGAGTGAACAAGATTTACTACATTTGATAGTTTGTTTAAAAATAAAAAAAAAATGTGTATGTCCAAGGAGAATTGTTTTAAAAGAATCATCCATATCTTTCATCAGTTTGCTTTAAAGCTGTTTATTTCATCACACTTGATCTCAAACTAAAAGACATTTTTATTTCTTTGGATTTGGAGAATATAGTAGTTTGTCATTGATTGTTGAATGTATTATATCCCTCAAACCATCATTTTAATGGCTCAAGTCATTTAATGAACATATCCTGTAAGTTGTTGTGTAAACCATGAAGTTTGCTGAATTTTTGTAACAATTTGACAAATGAATTCTTTGGTGTCTTAAAAATCCTTGAAAAGTTAATTCCATTCATATTTCATCATATTAAAGATTTCCCAAAATTCACAAAATTTTCCCATGCTTGAATTTACAAATTTCTTCAGGCCAGGTCGACACCACCTCTATCTAGTGTCGACGCAGTCTAAGCCCGTGTCGACACACAAGCCTTTCTGGGCGTTTCCAGCCGTTGGCACCGGTTTGGGGTTTCTTGTACCTGCGGGCCATTGTACCCCTAAAACCCTTTTATAACCCAGGTCGACCCCATGGCCGCCATCTCTCTTTGAAAACGGCAAGAACCTTCATCTCCTTCCCTCCTCCTACCCATCTTTGTCTCCATTCTCTTTCCCCCATCCATTTCATCCCCTGTTTTTCCATTTTCTCCTGCAACCATGGCCCCCAAGCAGATGCCCCGCCGTGGTGCCAGGTCTAGGGCAAACGCTAGACCTATTGCCGTGGAAGAACAACCACCTGTTGAGCGGAGAAGCAAGTGTCGCCATGACCCTGTAGAGCAGCCAGGGATTTCTTCTGCATCTCCTACTCCATCTAAGAGAGGTAAGGCATCCTCTTCAAGTCGAGGTCCTTCCCTGAGGGGTTCTGCACACCCTAGGAGGAAGATTCTGCAATCTTCTCCTGAAGTTTCTAAAGATTCTTCATCTCATTCATCTAGATCTTCTCAGCCTTCAGAGGCAACCCCTTCCAAGCTGGCCAGTGAAGGGAAATCCATTTTGAAACCTAGGGCAGTAGATTTGGAACACAATGTTTTAGCAACTGCATTTCCAGAAGTCCTTCAATTCTTCAACTTCCAGACTTGGTTACCTTTCATTTCTGCATTTCGAACCATTTACCCCAGACTTGTACAAGAATTTTACCTAAATTTGGAATGTACTGATGAGGGTTACAAGTCTGAAGTAAAAGGAGTTTTGATAGATCTGCCTACTGAGTTAGCAGCCACTTTGTTTAGAATTCCTGATGAAGGGGCAAATTACCACAATTTTGAATTTGATCTCCATGAGGCTTACTCCTTGATGACTGGACTCCCTGCTGTTGAGTCTGACCCAAAGCAAACCCATGTGACCAAGTTCAACACAAACACCTTCCCACCTGTGTTGAGACTTGTCCACCACATCCTTACCACAATCATCACACCCCAAGGTGGTGGAAGGGATAGACTCACAGACATTCAAAGATTTGTTATATACTGCATGATGAAGAACATCAAGATCAACCTGCATGTGATCATGTACCAGATCATGTCTGAGACTACTCGGAAAGATCTCCATAGGTCTCTTCTATATGCAGCTCATTTAACACTAGTTTTTGAGCACTTTGGAGTCTCATTTGAGAATGAAAAAGCCCAATCAATCCCAAAGTCCAATATTTATTGCTTCAAGCATTTGCAGAAGTTTATGGGATTTAGGCTTCAGGGTGATCAAGTGAGAAGAGGACCAGTTGTAGTTGAGGCCCCAGTGGCTCCTGAGGTAGTGGAACAACCTCCTGAGGTACCAGCCCATGAGGATCAGCCTCCTGTTGAGGATGAAGCACAAATACCCCAGGATGTACCTCTCACACCTCCCTTTCAGACCTCTTCACCACTTCATCCTGCTGTGGATATTCCTTCATTCACTCCACAAGCTCATGCTCAAACCTCCACTTCCTTTGGTGGACCTTCTGTTCCACCAGAGTTATATTCATTCCTAAATGACAAGTTTGATGCATTTACTTCTACCATCCAACAAATGTCAGAGAGCTTTGACCTGAAGATACAGAGGTTGGAAAATTCCATGAATGCTCAGTTCATCAAGCAGAAAGAAGCATCAGATCATGCAACTCAAAGGTTCAACAGACTCATTGGAACTTTGGCTGATGCATCCCTTGAATTGAAAGAACATCAAGAAACACTGGAAAAGGTCCTTCAAGGGATTTTAGCAAATTCTCAAACTAACCTATTCAACAGTCAAGAAGCAGTATCTCAGATATCCAAGACTAGGCTGTCATTTGCTCATATGGTTTATGACTTAGAAGGCATGAAGAATCTTTCAGCACACATAGACAGTGAGATGTCTGCCCTCAAGAAGGAGCTCAGAAACATCAACAAGCATGAAATTGCCAGCTCTTCTTCTTCTGGTGCACAACCAATTTCACCTGACCTGTCAGTATTTTAGTCTAATATGTATGAGAACAGTCAAAGATTGGAAGAAATTGTGCATACAAGACTCTCCACAATGCAATCTCAGCTCAAGTCCAGCCTTCTGCTATGGAATCAAGACTGAAGTCAATTGAATCACTCATCCTTCCCATTCCTCCTCCTCCTCCTCATGCTTAATGTATTTTTTCTTTTGATGATGTCAAAGGGGGAGAAGAAAGAAAGAAAAGAAAGAAAAACTTTTGGAATGTATTTGAATGCTTGTAATGAACATCTTTGTTAATGAAAAGTGATACTTTGTTTTGTTGAATGAAAAGAAACACACTTGTCTTGAATGTGATTGAAAATCTTTGGAATGAATGTTAATGAATGTCAATGAATGGATGATTGTCAAGCTGCTTGGCCATTAATGAAAAGACTTCATCATTAGTAACATTGTGCCTCTTGAATGTGCAAAATGTCAAATGTTGCTAAAGTGTGTTCAATGGCCTTTGATAATTGTGAATAAAAGTGATTGGAACATGGTTCATTGTCATTCAGTGTGTTTGAAGTTGAATGTTGAGTAAACAAATGGCTTAAAATCTCATTTCATTGAAATTTCAAATTTTCATGTGGACTTAATGTTGCCATCATCAAAAAGGGGGAGATTGTTGGGTTGAGTGTGAACTTTATACATTTCTCCTCATAATTTTGATGATGACAAGTTGTGATTTTAATGCACAAATAAGTGGAACATGTTAAATACATCACACATGCAATAACAATATTCAAAAAGCATGTTTCCTAACACATTTATCACTTATATTCATGATAATACATTGGACTAATGATTTATGTGTTTATTTCTCAGGGACATACAATTCTTGCAAGGGTAGTGTCGACACACCCCCTACTGGTGTCGACACAATGCTTCAAACCCAAGGCAAAATGATGAAGAAATGGTCAAGTGGTGTCGACACAGGATCAAGTTGTGTCGACACTAGATTCAGCTCCCAGAAGGCCTGTTTGCCAGTTCTGGACAGTGTGTCGACACAGCCTGAAGTAGTGTCGAACTAGAGACCCTTCCCAGAGAACCTTTTGTGCCAGTTTGGGACAGTATGTCGACACACCCCATGGGCAGGTCGACACACTCTGGAAACTTTTTCACCTTAAGTCACATCTGACACGTGGCACTCTAGGGATCATGTGGATCGGCCTTGGATCATGTGCCCACGACCCCCAAGGGTACTTTTGGACACATTGGGCTATAAATACCCTCCAATTGGCCATCCAACCCAAGAGAACCTTTTAGAGCCTTCCAAAAATCCGTTTGGCGGCAAGAAGTGTTCTCCTCCCCGTTCTTGCTCTCTTGGTGCTTCCTCAAGCCAATTCTCATCTGTCCAAGCACGAGAAGTGGAGTTTGATCATTGAAGATGCAATCAGATCACTTCAAGGGAGCAGATCAAGTAGAGGCAGTAATTGAGAAGACTTCAAGGAAGATCCAAAGCACAAGTTGTAGAGCATCGGCCAGGGACTTCAAGGGATCAAGCTTCTTCACAATTCAGCCTCTACAAGGGAGTATACTTGAAGAACAAGGATCTTACACTCAATTCCTCAATTCCCTTGTTTCTTCAAAGTCATTCTTGAGATTGTGCATGAACTGTTGCATCAATCTTCTTGAATGAACTTTTATAGATCAGATCATTGCTAGAGGATCTGGATCTTTGTGTTTTTGTTCTAGCAAGTGTGTTTGTGAGCCTGTGTGCTCAGTGTTGAGTCATTGTACTCAGTTGTGGTTGAGAAGTTGTGCTCAGGTGTCTAGAGTAGTCTTGCTCTAGAGGTTGTGTGAGTTGTAGAACTCAGTGTGCTGGAGTTGTCAGGCTCCAGTGTGTGGTGTATCCAAGTTGTGTAGTGGATCCTCACAGTGTGAGGGGTGGATGTAGGAATCACGTGGTGTGATTTCCGAACCACCTAAAATCTCTGTGCAGTGGTTTGTTTGTGATTCAAATTCACTTTGCGCTAGATGTATGCATAGGGTTTTTCGAATTCACTTCTATTCAACTTGATCTCACACTCTAATCATATAATTCACACAATCACTCATCAGTTCTGTAAAGTGCTCTTTCAAATTGCCTCTGATTCAAAGCATTGATTTAAATTGGTTAAGCTTCTGCAATTTTGGACTAGATCTATTCAACCCCCCCCCTTCTAGATCTGGTCCAACCTAATTTCGATCCCACAAGCCCCATGCCTCGAATATTTCCCCTAAGGCAATTGCGTCGGCCGCGGCCACCGCGTTTCAAGTCGCTGCAGCCCTGGCGGATGCGATTATGTTCCTTATCGCGGCGTCCTGACAAGACGCGATTAAGAAGCATGGTGGTAATCATGCGCCTGTCTCATCCAAACCGACCTTACGAATCGTAGCCTGCCGCCCGGACGCGATACAATTGAAGTCGCGACGCACTGTCCCGACGCGATTCTAATTGCGGCCTGCCGCTCGGACACATTTCACTTTGAAGGTCGCGACCACTGTACCGGACGCGATTCTAAGATTTCACCTCTATAAATAGACCCCCAAGGGTCATTTGCAGAGGGCGGTCCTGGTGAAGCCCTGGAAAATTCCTCTCGCGACTCCCTCACGGCGGAGCCCTGCTGGTCCAGTGTACCCCCGTCGCCCATGTGAATCGGAACAAGGCGGGAGTGTTCCTCTACCTCCCTTCCATTCGTCCAACCGGAAATGCCGCCATGCCGACGTGTCATTCATCATTTGGGGAAGCACCCCCTCCCCTTTCTCCCTGTCATTTACACTTCACCTCCTCCCGAGCCCCATGTGGCTCTTTTTATTTCATCTCCTCCGGGCCCTACGTGGCCCCCTTTACTCCTTTTATACACACATGCATGCATACACACACACACACCTACATTTTAGGGGTTTAAAAGTCACCACACGGTAAGTCGTTCCCCTTGTCGTTTATTCTTTTATTTCTTTTTTTTTAAGGATTGTACACTACACATTATTTGGCTAATCCCCTTTTCCTTTCTTTGTCTTCTTCTTTTTCTCAGGGTAATCAAAATGAGGAAACGCCCTCTACCACGGCCGGCCGTGCTCGGAGAGGAAGAAAGGACCGGCACCCCCACGCAATCCCCGCACGCTCCAAAAGGTGACAACTACACTTATTGGAAAACAAGAATGGAGTTCTTCCTTCAAGGGCTCGATTATCAGATTTGGTCCATCGTAGAAGAAGGAGATCTCTTAGTAACAAACGAAAAGGACAAGTGGACTGAAGACGACAAGAAGAAGATCTCTTTAAACTGCAAAGCCAAGAGCATCCTGTGTTGTGCTCTTAGCAAGAAGGAGTTCAACAGGATCTTTGCTTGCAAATCCGCTATGGAAATGTGGGAAAAGCTAAGGATTACATACGAAGGTACTGGCAAGGTTAAAGAAACCAGGATAGATATTCTGGTAACCAGTATGAAAGATTTCAGATGCAACCCAGTGAAACAATCACATAGATGTATAGTAGGTTCACTGACATCACTAATGGGTTAGCTGGTCTTAGTACGACGTATCATATGGGATACATGGTGAGGAAAATACTCAGATCACTACCTGCCTCTTGGACTCCAAAGGTTACAACAATAGAGGAGGCTAATGACCTGAAGATAATGTCATTAGAGAAGCTCATTGGGTCCCTCATGGCCCATGAGATAAATATGAAAAGGTTGGGAGAATCCTCCAGTCGAAAGAAGCATTCCAACGCACTCAAGGCAGAAGAAGATGAATCAGAGGAAGAATCGTATAGCCAAGAGAGCATGAACAACAGTGAAGATGAAGAAGCAATGATGTCCAGAAGATTACAAAGAAAATTAGATAAGAAAAAGAAATATCAGTCCGGTAGAAGATACTTCAAGAAAGGGAAAGACTTCAAAAGGTCTGAAGTGAAAGATACAAAGAAAAATGAACCAATCTAATACGAATGCAAGAAGCCAGGACATATCAAGGCAGAATGTCCGAAGCTCAAGAAAGCTGAATTCAGAAAGAAGGACAGTTCAAGAAAACTGAGAAGATTCAAGAAGAAATCCATGGCAGCAGCTTGGGACAATAGCAGTGACTCAGACAGTAAGTCAAGCTCGAGCAATGAAGAAGGAGAAGAAGCCAACTTGGCATTCATGGCCAACATAGAAGACAAGGTAACTTCAGACTCATCTTTTTCTTCATGTAATGATTCAGATTCTGACAATTTGGAAGAAGCTTTTAATGAACTATACTGTAAATATAAAGAAGTATGTAAATGACTAAGAGTCAGTAAGAAAAACATCACATGCCTAGAAAATACAAACTCAGACTTAAAGTCAGAAAATGAGCAAATGGAAAAACAAATTTCTGAGCTAAAAAGAAGAAATGTTTTGTTATGTGAAGATCTGAAGAATAAAAATAAACAGATAGTTAAATTAGAATAACAGGAAACTCTAGATGAACATAAAAAGGAAATTAACACTCTAACCGTAGAAAATAAAAAACTATTAAACATGTTAGAAAAATTTACAAATGGTAAAACATCATTAATAATAAAAGGTGCTAGAAGATCAGGAATGAAAAAATATGGCGTAGGATACACACCTCCAGAAAATGAAGAAACAATAATACATCCTAAGACATATCTAACACCAAAGTTTACAGCTGAACAAGACACAACATATAAATCAAATTTTAAATACATTCTGAATGAAAAGATAACTAGAATATCATGTTGTAGTCATTGCAACAAGTTAGGTCACATTAAAATGACATGCCCTTCTAAACATAAAAAATGGGTAATTAAGAAAAAAATGGATGATACTAACCAATCAGGACCCAAAAGAACTTGGGTACCTAAAGCTTAGTGTCTTCATTGCAGGGAAACCCTCGAGCATCTAAATGGTATTTGGATAGCGGATGCTCAAGGCACATGTCTGGAAACAGAAAGTTATTCTCACATCTAGAAGCTGAAGAAGGCACAGTCACCTATAGAGACAATGGAAAAGGGACTTTGATAGGCAGTGGATCAGTAGGCAGCAAAGGTAAAATAGTGATTGAAGATGTGTTATGCGTCAAAGGACTGAAGCACAACCTTATCAGTATCAACCAGCTGTGCGACAAAGGACATCAAATCAGATTTCATGAATCAAAGTGCAGCATTATGAAGGATGGTGCGGTCATCTTTGAAGCCAACAGAGAAAAGAACCTATACGTACTTTACCTAAAAGAACTAAAAGATCAGGATATCTATCTGGCTGCAAGCACCAAGAGCATGGTACGAACGTTTAAGTGCATTTCTATTGAACCATGGTTTCATTAGAGGTCAAGTAGATAGTACATTATTTGTTAAGTCTAAAGTCAAACATATCTTGCTTGTTCAAATATATGTTGATGATATAATATTTGGTTCTACTGATGAATCTCTTTGCAAGTATTTTGAAAAGCTTATGCAGGGAGAATTCGAGATGAGCATGATAGGGGGGGGGGGCTTAACTACTTCCTTGGATTGCAAATCAAGCAAGGAAAAGAAGGAACCCACATCTGTCAAGCCAAGTACACTAAGGAATTGTTAAAGAAGTTTGGATTCGAAAATGCCAAGCCACTGTCAACGCCCATGAGCACATCAACAAGGTTAGACAGTGACAAGGAAGGTTAGAATGTAGACCAAAAGATTTACAGACGTATGATAGGATCCTTACTTTACTTAACTGCCAGTAGACCTGATATACTATTTGGCGTATGCATATGTGCTATGTATCAGGCAGACCCTAAAGAATCCCATTTAATTAGTGTCAAAAGAATTTTTAGATATTTAGCAAAACCCATGATTTAGGTTTATGGTATACAAAGTCATGTGAAATCAACTTAGTAGGTTATTCTGATGCTGACTATGCTAGATGCAAGGTAGATAGGAAAAGCACCAGTGGATGTTGTCAATTTCTTGCAGGATGTCTGATCTCGTAGTCCTCAAAGAAACAAAATTCAGTGGCACTGTCTACAGCTGAAGCTGAGTACGTGGCTGCTAGAAGTTGCTATACACAACTCCTGTGGGTTAAGCAACAACTTGAGGATTATAGACCCCAGATCAAGACATTCCACTATTGTGCGACAACACAAGTGCAATAAATCTAACCAAGAATCCAGTACAACACTGAAGAACTAAACACATTGAGGTTAGATATCATTTCATTCGTGATCATGTAGCAAATGGTAATATAGATATTTCTTTCATTGATACTAATAATCAGTTAGCAGATATCTTCACAAAGGCCTTACCTGAAGAGAGATTTACATCTCTTAGAAGGGAACTAGGCATGTGCAAATTGTGAAAGATTTATCTGTATGAAAACTAAAATATTAATTTTCAGAATATCAATTACTTTTTCTCCCTGAATTTAAGAAAAATTCCACAAATATTGCTTGGTTGTTAATATCCTTGACGGTTCGTTATTTTATAAGGTTTTATTTCTCTCGAACTAGTCAGTTTGTCGTTTTCTGTCTGTATGGCGCCTCTGATTTTGAAAAGTCACTTTATCCTTAATTCATATATCTCGAAATCTGTGTGGAAACGATTCACATACCACCTTCATCTCCCTCTATCTGCCTGAGGCGATACCCTATCGACTCCGGCATCGACTCTCTGAGATTTCAAGCTTCCAACTCCTTCCCGCGAGAAATTTCTTGAGGTTTTCTGCTTCACCTCTCCTTCCAATCATCCAGAAACTTTTCCCATTCAATTCCATGGCCTCTTCTGGTGTTTCCGATAGTGTCTGGGGCTGCGGAGCTGAGTTTTTCACTGCAGAGCAGCAAGAAAGATTTACCTCAGTGAAGACGAAGCTTTGTGGAAATAAGGTTGTAGACGTTGCAGATTTGCAGAAGAATGGAATGGGCAGTGTAGTTGCAGCAACGGAAAAGATGAAGTGGTCAAAGATAGCAACTCTATCAGAGGTAAGTTACCCATATTGCGTCAAAGCTTTCTATGTGTGCCTGAAGATTGAGGATGTCGGATCCTTGACATCATCTGTCAAAGGAACCCAGATTAGAATCTCATATGCTCTTTTGGAGTCTCTATTTGGAGTTTGCACCATCGGTCACAGTGGGGTTCACACTGTGGACACCCAGGCTAAAGGATTAGGGATTATTAGTCCGAGTTTAAGCTTAAGGATGGGAAGTTGGATATCAACCAGATGAACGCCTTCAACCGCCTCCTGCACTTTATAGTTTGTCAGATTCTGCTCCCCAGAAGCACCACTTTCTCAACTTGTACCAAGGCAGATTTAGATATGATGTTCTGGACCATCCAGAACCAAGAAATAAACATGGCAGAAGTTATTCTGGAAAGGATGAAGCTTGCATCTGCTCAGATTTGGGACAAAAAGAATAAATTAAATGTGTCCCTTCCATATGCTCACCTTCTCACCAAGGTTTTTCAACATTTTGGTATTAATTTGTCTAGAGCAGTGCTAGAGAAGATGGGGCAGGCAACCCGCAGTAGAAATTTGAAGAAGAGTAGATTCTCTCTTGGTATCTACTTGCTTAATTGCCTCTTCCTGAACTGTTGTTACTGCTACTGCTTGCTGGACCTCTTGGGCTTTGCCGATGATGGCTTCACTCTCAGCCACTGAAGTCTTGGTCACCAAGGTAGAAGCACCACCAGCAGCAGAACCAACAGCAGCACTAGCAGAAGAAGCAGCAGGCAGCAGAATAGAGGATATTCCTCCTAAGCACCTTGAACCTGTCAAGCAATTGCAAGTAATTGCCCCTCCAACTTCTATGGTAGGGTCAGTCCTCAGAAGAGTGCTAGACTCCATTCCAAGCACTCAAAGTGTGCCAGAGGTTGCTGCTGAAGAAGAAGTTGTGGCATCAAGCCACAATGCAGATGTGGTGATGGAGGAAGCTCCCATTCAGGGGGAGCAGGAGATTGTGATTGAAGATGTGCAAGGAGTAACCACTCCTATTCAAGAAGAGCAAGTTGTTGAAGAGCAAGCAGCTTCTCAGGGGGAGCACACAGCTAATGTCCCCAATGTTGATCAGTTCAGAGAAGGCATTGTGGAAAGTGCCTCAGATGAAAGTGTTGATGTTCTGGAGCCCGATGCTAGGGCAAGGGAAGATAAAGGAAAAGAAGTGGCTCAGGAAACTCCTCTCCTTACATGGCGGCCACATCAGAAGAAGAAGAAGCTGAAGATAAATATGAAGCCTGTTATTAAAAGACTGGATGAGCAAGGCAAAATTCTATGCTCAATGCAATCGGATATCCAGTCAATCTTTCTTAGCCAGAGTTCAGCAGCCAAGGAGATTGGAGCCTTGACCTCTGAGATACAATCTTTGAAAAATGATTTTGGAATGGTTAAGCAAGTTTTCAGATGAATGAGAAGTGAGTTTGGTAGTATCAAAAAGCTTGTGACTGAAATTTTTGCCCCTCATACTCCTTCTGGGCCATCAGGGCCACCTCCAGAAAAGCCAGCAAGGCCTTCCGGGCCAATTGCAGAAAAGTCAGCAGGGCCATCAGGGCCATCAGAGAATGTGGCTGGGCCATCAGGGCCATCTGAGAATGTGGTTGGGCCAACAGGGCCAGTGGATCCAAGAGTAGAAGAGCTTGTTGCAGCTCCAGAAGGCCCTGCATCTTCATCTCTTGCAACACCAGCCCCTTCTTCACCACCTTCTTCCTCCACAGCACCTCCAACACCCATCACCTTCAAACAGCCTATGCCTCGCACCATCTCTTCTTCCACTCCCTTTCCCTCTCAATCCATTTCATCACCTACCACCTCCTCTTCCATTTTTCTTCCTCCTCCTATCATTGAAGATCCTCCAGCCTCATCATCAGTTGGACCTTCATCTTCATCTGGTCCTCCATCTTCTGAACCATCCACCATTCCTACTCATACTAGTTCATCATTCCTTCATCCTCAACCTCCTCCTTCCTTTATTGCTTTTCTTCCTGAAAATGCACAACTTGCTAGTGCATTTTCCAATAAATTTGAGGATGAACTTGAGCGCAAAACTCTCACCTCAATCTTAGCGCTTTCCAATCATGTCCACAGGACTAATTCTCCCAGTCCTGTCTCTAAAAAGAGGAAATTTCCACCTCTCTTGCTTTTCCTTCTAAACCAAAAATTCCTCCTCTTTAGTTTTCCCTCACTGTTGAAAATAAGAGGAAACCAATCTATAAAGAATATCTCCAGAAATGCATTCTTGCCACCCTTTGTGGACTTCCTCATCTCAATCTCACTGATCTTCTTCATGTTGTTCTTCCCTATTGTCATATCTCTAAAGCCGATCAGTCCAAAATCTTCCAAATGGCTGAGTGCAAGACTGAAGAACAATGGGTTTAGGTGCACAAGGCTCTCTACATAAAATTTTTGCTTGCAAAGTCAGATCAGTTTCCACCCAGGGATCATCCCCTTACCTTATCTGAATGGTTTGTGATCCATCATCAAGCCTTCTGGGGACCCACTATTCTCACAGAAGTAAGACTCACTCGCTACTTCCAGCTTTTCAATGACTATCAATATCTCCACAAGCTATCTGAAGTTCAGTTGGGTCAGTTTCAGGGAGTCATTTCTTTGGTCAAGATTGAGGATCATGTCAATCACTCCTTCAAGGTAGATTTTGCAACTTTGAAAATACCAAAAATAGTCATTCTTCCCAAGTTGCATTCTTTGGTCATGGACTCCTCAGTTGGTCCAATCATTGTTGAAAGATTTGCTCGAATTATGGGAAGAATCTCTGCTCAGCAGGGTCGCCTCCCCTCCTCTCGTTTCCTTTATAGAGAATTCCATCAGGGGTGCATATCATCTGAAGTTCTTGCCCCTCTGCTTTCTGAGTGTGAAAGGCTTTCTCTCAGCGACTGGGTAAAGCACTATAATCAGTCTGCCCTTCAGCTGGACTTAACGAATAGCTCCTTGTTCAAAGCAAGCAAACCTACTCTTAAAGCTGAAGCCTTTTTGGACATGAACTCTATAAATTTAGTTCAGGACCCTTACCTTCAGTGGGTCTAGCGCTACAAAGTATTTATCTCTTTGAAGAAGGAACTGAAGGACAATAACATCTTCTATCCTATCTCCATTGACCAATTCCTTCAGCGTTCCAGTTTTGGAAAGAGCAGCTATTTTAGATTCACTCTTGATAAGGATCAGTATGCGCTCTTCTTAGAAGATCAGAGGTAGCTATACATCAAGCGTTTGATTCCTGACATGGGTGCATCTTATTCCATAGAACCTGGCATTTTTCTACAATTTTTTGAAGACCAGGAGATTAAGGCTTGGGAAATTATTTCCCAGTTTGCCTCTCTTCTTTCTCCTGCCGTCTATCTTCTTGTACCTCCTCAAGATCATTGAACTCATTCTCTTGTTTTCTCATTATCTTTTCTCTCTTTCTTTGTCTCAGTGTTTTATCTTTTTGCTTAATGACAAAAAGGGGGAGAAATATAACATTTCTGAAATACATCTCTAATCATAATTCCGCAATTGTTACTTAGTTTGATTTCAGAATATCCCTGAGTATTACTATGTTTTGTCATCACCAAAAAGGGGGAGATTGATGATAAAATTTTTCCAATATAATTTAAATGAATTACATATCTATTTTGGTGATTAACAAAACTAAGACAATGTGCATCTCTAACATATTTTCTATGAGATTTGAGCACAGGAAATCTAACAAAGAAAAACAAGCTAAACTGGTAAGTATTCTTCATACTAGCAATTTTAAAGTTCAGGGCATATAATTTTTCTAAGTACACATCGACTCCCTGTGAAATATAACGATTTCAGTAGAGTCATAACAATTTCCTCACTTTCATAACGATTTCGTCACTTTCATAACGACTTTATGTGTTTTACCTATTTGGGTATTATAACGATTTCATAAATATCTTATCGATTTCGGAATCGCAACGATTTGCCTCTCATAACGATTCACTAAGAGATCGCAATGATTTGCCTCATAACGATTCGCTAAGAGATCGCAACGATTTGCCTCTCATAACAATTCGCTAAGAGATCGCAATGATTTGCCTCTCATAATGATTCGCTAAGAGATCGCAACGATTTACCTCTCATAACTATTGGCTAAGAGATCGTAATGATTTGCCTCATAACGATTCGCTAAGAGATTGCAACGATTTGCTCATAACGATTTAGTTATAACGACTTGTCCATAACAATTTGCTGATAGTATCATAACAATTTGTCTCTACAACGATTCGGTTATTAATGCATAACGATTTGTGTGTACATCGACTTGTTTATGAATGTGTAACGATTCACATGAACAACGACTCATCCACACATCAGTTTTATAAGTTATGCTCATATCGATTTCATGGTCTATAATGACTTGATATTCAAACCTATTCTCAGATAGTTTGAAAAGTCAAAGTCTTCCCTCGCTTTTCTCTCACATCCATGCATTTATTATGACTGAACATATCACTGCACTGCACGCAAATAATATCTTTTATTTCCATGCTTATACTGTAAACATCTTTTTAGAAGAACAAAATGGAATTCCATTTCAGTATAAAACCTTTCTTAACGTTGACTGACATCGAGAGACAGCTTAGCTGTCTATCGTTTAAGCTTTTAATGCATGCAGATCTCTGATAGCTCATTCTTATACAACGTTGGACACAATAGAAGCCGAAGGATATCAAAGAGGATTCTCTCTGTCTCTCTACGTGCATGGAAAGCTGACGACCGTTGACTGAAAGCTCTATAGTGCCATGCAGTCTAACGTAAACAAAAGCTTAGAGACAACGGATACTTTAACGTTCAATTTCAAATGAAAGACATATATAGAAGACTGAAGCTCCAGAAACAAAAACAACGCTTACAACAATATTTTACAAGCTTTCTGCGAGCATATGAAGAGCTCAAGCCTCACTCACCATTGTTCAAGCTCTTAGATCTCCTTGTTTAGAGTAGAACCTTGAGAGCTTCTGTATACTGAGAGTGTTCCTTATCGTAGAACTTTCCCTCTCAGTCATTGCTTCAGATCGAGCGTTGGTCTTTAAGCTTGATCTAGGGGCGTATCATCCCTTGAATACATTCCTATATATTTTCCCTTTGTGTTGAAGGAAGACCTGGGGGGTTACAGGGTGTTTGTTTCCCTTCGTGTAGAAGGAAGACCTGGGGGGTTCCAGGGTGCTTGTTTCCCCTCGTGTAGAAGGAAGACCTGGTGGGATCCAGGGTGTTGTAATTCCTCTTCGAGTTGTGAAGAGAAGACTAGTTGCGGCTGGGTGGGTAAGTGTCCTTGAGGGGGACTGTACTTTTGGGTAGTGAAATCCTGAGTTGTTGCTCAGGGACTGGACATAGGACTCCTGTGGAGAGGAGGTCCGAACCAGGATAAATTCCTTGTGTCATATGTTTGATTGCCTTGTGTTTGCTATCCTCTTTTACTAACACTAACAGTCATCAAAGTGTGTTTTGTGTAAACATTTTTGTGAACAGGGAAGGTACTCAAATTTTAAGAATCCCATTCACCCCCCCCCCCCCTTTGGGCTTGCTAGCTGGGCAACACCGTCCACTTATCTTTCTCATTAGTGACTAGAAGGTCTCCTTCTTCTATAATTGACCAAATTTGATAGTCAAGCCCTTGAAGGAAGAATTCCATTCTGGTCTTCCAGTAGGTGTAGTCTTTACCATCAAACAATGGTGGTCTATTGACGGACTGACCCTCAAAGTGACCTTGAGCTGCCATTTAATCTTTTCTCTTCAGATCGTGAGATCTTCTTTTTCGAAGAGACTTGGCTCTGATACCACTTCTTGCCCAGCTAGCAAGCCCAGAGGGGGGGTGAATGGGATTCTTAAATTTCGAATAGCATTAAAACCTGTCAACAAAAACGTTGAACACAAAACACTACGTTCGATTGTTAGCATTAGAAATAAAGAAGACAACGAACACAAGCATGCAATCACACAACACAGGAATTTTTATCCTGGTTTGGACCTCCTATCCCAAGGAGTCCTACGTCCAGTCCCCGTGCAACAACTCAGGATTCCACTACCCAAGGGTACAGTCCCCCTGAAGGGCAATTACACATCCATCCGCAGCTGGCCTTCTCTTCACAGCCCGAAGAGGTATAGAACACCCTGATACACAGGTCTTCCTTCAACACGAAGGGAATACACACCACCTGCTTCCAACAGGTCTTCTCTTCACAACCTGAAGAGGAACTTCAATAGAATGTGAAAGAGGCTGATTGCCCTAGACCTGGCTTACAACAGATACCATATTTGGGGTAGAGACTGAGAGAGAAAGATCTACAATGGCAAAGTCTCTCAGAACTCAATGGTTCTCCAAAGTTTAAGATCAAGAAGAATGGAAAGCAAGAGATACAGATGATTGGAATGAAAATAAGAAGCTCTTTCGCTAAGACTCTATGACTTCAGAGAATTTTTGTTGAGATTGTTGAACACTTCAAAAGTTACTTTTACGAAGAGTCTTGAGTCTTGTATAAATATCTTCTTTTGCTAAAAAAGCCGTTGAAGAGTCCGTTGTCTCTAAGCTTTGTTTACGTTAGACTGCATGGAATAGGTGAGCTTCCAGTCAAGGTACTTTTCGTTCCATGTGTAGACACGCGAATTTGGCTCCACCACGGGCAAATTTCATGTTGCGCCATAACACCACAAATGGCCCTCTTTTTGCCTTGCAAGAGTATTTTCCCAATATTTCTGGACCTCACCCCCTTCTCCCCCGGTGCTTCCCTTCCATTTCCAGAGCCCCTCGGGAATTATAGGCATCAATTCCATGTCGCAACGGGTATGGCAGCCGTGTCTCTAAACGCGTCCAGTACCCCGGACGCGATTCAAGATACCTTGGCTTAACGCATCTGCCATAGGCGACGCGATTCTAATTTTACTTTCGGCAGAATTTTCATAAATAAACTAGGGAAGCTTATCACGTCGTGTTGTGCCGACGTGATTCATTTTATAGTCGCGTCCCTCCTACCAGACGCAATTCAAGCATAGTCGCATCCTGCCTCCAGGACACGATTCAGAGTCGGCTGTGGCCCAGAAAGTCGTCGCGCCCAGGCCCGTAATCATGATAAAATCCTGTAATCGCGTCCTTGTCAGCAGACGCGATTCAGAGAGGTCAAATCAAAATGCCACATCAAGAGACAGCACATGTAAGCCCCATGCCTCGAATATTGCCTCTAAGGTAATCGCGTCGATCACGGCCGCCGCGTTTCAAGTCGCTGCAGCCCTGGAGGATGCGATTATGTTCCTTATCGCGACATCCTAACAGGACGTGATTAAGAAGCATGGCGGTAATCATGTGCCTATCTCATCCAAACCAGCCTTGCGAATCGCGGCCTGCTGCCCAGACGCGATACAATTGAAGTCGTGGCACACCGTCTCGATGCGATTCTAATCGCGGCCTGCCGATCGGACACATTTCGCTTTGAAGGTCGCGTCCACTGTATCGGACGCGATTCTAAGATTTCACCTCTATAAATAGACCCCCAAGGGTCATTTGTAGAGGGGGGTCCCAAGAAGCGGTGAAGCCCTGCCGAATTCCTCCTGTGACTACCTCATGGCAGAGCCCTGCCGGACTGACGTACCCCCGTCGTCCACGTGAACTGGAGCAAGGAGGGAGCGTTCCTCTTCCTCCCTTCCATTCGTCCAACCGGCAACGCCGACACACCGTTCATCATTTGGGGAAGCACCCCCTCCCCTTTCTCCCTGTCATTTATACTTCACCTCCTCCCGGGCCCCACGTGGCTCTTTTTATTTCAACTCCTCCGGGCCCCACATGGCCCCCTTTACTCCTTTTATACACACATACATGCATACACACACACACCTACATTTTAGGGGTTTAAAACCCACCACACGGTAAGTCGTTCCCCTTGCGGTTTATTCTTTTATTTCTTTTTTTCAAGGATTGTACACTACACATTATTTGGCTAATCCCCTTTTCCTTTCCTTCTCTTCTTCTTTTTCTCAGGGCAATCAAAACGAGGAAACGCCCTCTACCACGGCCGGCTGTGCTTGTAGAGGAAGAAAGGACCCACACCCTCGCGCAATCCCCGCACGCTCCAAAAGGTAATGTCTGCGATCACATTCTTCCATCCGCACCCCTTGCCGTGCACCTCCATTCGGCACCCTTGTGTGCCTGGCGATCACGTTTCTCTTCCCCTCGTCCATCACCCCTCTTTGTACGCATCATCGTCTCTCAGCGGTGTCTACAAATTGACTATCACGGTGGGACGTCTTTTGCGTTTTCCCATTTGATTACCCTCCTCCTTCGTGCCCCACGTGGCACTTTCTTTGGCACCCTCGCATGCCCCTCCTTCTTTTACCATTTTTATACATATACAAAGCATGCGGTGTGTTTAGTTTCTTTTTTTCTCTTATTTTTCCCTGTATATTTCCTGCTCATTTCCTATTTTTGTTTCTGTCCTCAGGTTGCTGTTGGAATCGCGTCCAATACAGAGGATGCGATTCTGTGTGAGAACGCTGTCGGGTAACAGGAGGCATCTCAGTTTAGTATCGCGGTGGCCAAAGCCGACGCGTTATGACCTACGTGTCGTGCCGGCCAACGCCGACGCATCACTGTTTGTTGTCGCGGTGGCCAAGGCCGACGCGTTTATTTCCTTTTCCTTGTGAACATATCCTGCGTTTACTGCTTTCTTTCCTACTTTCTTTTTTGCTCTCGGGTGCCTGTTTGGAATCGCGTCCAACACAGAGGATGCGATTCGGTTTGATAACGCGATCGGCAAATCGGACGCGTTTCTATTTCTTGTCGCGACGGCTAAAGCCGACGCGTTTTGGTCTGACAGTCCGTCCACAAGGACCGACCTCATCTCTGTCAGCCTTCAGTGGCTTCCAGATCCGCAGCCTGGTGACTGGATGCGATTCAGTCAAATCGCGGTCACTGTAACGGATGTGATTTGACTGACTGACAGAAGCGTGCCCCCTTTGCTACCATTTTTGCTATAAACTGTCGCATGCAGTGCATTTTTGCATTGGTCGGGGAACCTCCTTCCTTCATATCCTAGGCTCCACACACCCTTCCGGTGAAGGCAAGCTCTCCATTAGGCATTCCGTCCCTTTGGACTAGGGAACCTTCTCCCGAAACCCCGTAAGACTTTGTACCCTGTGGATTCCCTCACGGCGAACCGAGCTGGCGGTACCATTTCGTTGACCCGGGTTTAGCTATCCTATTGCATGGTGAGAAGTGATTCTAGTTGTACCTCGAAGTATTCATCTTCTACCCAACTAGGAACTCACCTAGAGTGACACAATATTTTTCAATCCATTAAATAACTGTGAAACTCCTTGAAAATAAGCGCTAAGCATTATAACTCGTTTGAACAATTATTGCTTAATTAATCTTTGTTCAACCTATTTATTTGCTTGCTTGTTAAAAATGGACGTACATCATCATGCTAAATTTTATATGGACTATGAGGATAATTCAAGCATCCAATCTTTTCAATCTCATGTCCGTCCATCTCACCACCGTGAGGGGCAGCCTTCCACTTCCTATGGTTACGTGCGCACACCGCGCACTAGCCTATATGATGTCCCCTCACACATCACTCCAATCAAAACCCGGCAAGAGCCTTCCCCCCACCAAGACTCCAAAGTCCAAACCATCCTGCATGCACTCGATCAACTCACCCCTCAACAGCTCAATTTAATCCAATCTTTGGTTGAGGGTGCGACTCCTCCTCCCTCTCTTTCTCCCAGGCACCCACCTTTGTACATTCCGGCGACTTCGCCACATGCTCCTGTACATTCTTCATCACCTCGGCCCCCTAGCCAATTGCACTCCCATGCTCTGGTCCGTACGGACCAACTCTTGGGAATGCCCACTAATTCAAGGCCACCCCCATGTACTCCCTCATTTGCCCAGCAGCAACGCACTCCACTCCAAAATGCTCTTCTCCACAAATTGAACAATTTGGAGAGTCAAATAAATATGCTTTCAAATCCCATGGGTGACCCTATTACCGCCATGCCGGCTCTCCCACAGATTTATATTCATCCTTCGGAGATGCCAACGTACCGATAGTACAATGGCACGAGCAATCCCTACCTTCATGTCAAGGAGTATATCTATGAGTCCTCGCATTGGCAGCGAGATCCAATTTCCTTGCCACATTTATTTAGAAAATCTCTTGACGGCCCTACACTTGAATGGTTCTACTTTCTAGAACCAAGAGAGATAGGAGACTTCCGCCTTCTGCATAAAAAATTCCTTCAAAGGTACAAAGATTGTGTTAGCCCTTATCTGTCCATCACGGATCTAGCATCCGAGAAGATGGGGGCCGACGAGGCCTTTGTACAATTTGCTGACCGTTGAAGGTCAATGGCCACAAGAATGCAGCATGTGCTCTCGGAGTCAGAGCAAATCAAAATAATTATTTCCAACTCCACTCCGAGGTTCAGGCACATCCTGGCCATGAACCAGATCACCACAATGGAAGAGCTCTATGAATGGGGAAGTTACATTCAGACCCATCCGATGGACTCCCCGATCATAGAGCTGTTTAATCAAATTAATCCGAGAAAGAATGGATCAGTGGACGCCATCCACCATCCACCTCACCACCCTACAACATACACCCCATATACACCTCCACAAACACCCATTTACCATAACATGCCGCCACCCAGGTGTCCACTGATTCGTCCTTTTCAGACTCAGCAACCTCCAACTGGGCCCTACAATGCCCCTATACATGAAGAAGCTCCTGCGCCCCACGTTGCACCTGCTCCGGCTCCCACGCCGATTCCCATACCTCCACCACAACAACCTCCACCTTCACCATAGCCTGTTGCTCGGGCTGAAGTTGTCAATGCCCAACCCACCTGCGAAACCACTTTGTGTTACGACGATGAACCTTCCGAGGTCATGTTCGTACACCATTTACCTACTCCTTCCACATTGCCATCCACATTTACTAAACCTTCCACTATCAAGCCTCCACCCATCATTACACCAATCATTGCACCTCCCACTACGCCAGCACCATTGGCAACCAAACCTGAGCAAATCTTCCCCTTCATACCTATCGCGCCTCCACAGGCCACACAACCTCCCATCGCACCCACCATATCCACCGCCATCCAATGGAGCGGATGCGCCCCTTTGAGGAGCAACAAGCAAGTACAGCAGAAGGAAGCCCCGGGACCGGGCATGCTATTCAAAATACAAGATTGTATTCCTCGCATGCCGGTCATTGTCAATATACCGGTCACATTTACGGAGCGGAAGTCCTCCCCCCCCCCCCCCAATCATGGCCGTCAAGAGGCCTTCTAATCAAATGCCACTCATACCTGTTGCCAACCGGGTTCATTTTAAAATACTCATAGGGAATCTCCCTCTCCAAGCTCTCATGACCCCTCACACCATTGTTGTGAACCTTCCCACTCCAGTGAAGGGGTCAACTTCTCAGATTGTGCTTACGCATTCCAACGCCAAATCATTGGCACAATCTATTATTCAAGGGGTCATGCCCCTTTCCACATCACACATCATACAATCTTTGGGCACGGCCCCCTTATTGTTGCTTCCAACTCCACCAGTGGAACTCCCCACCCTTTTATTAAACTCCATTCCAAGGGGGTTGCCACTTGCCACGGTCATTTGAAACTCCTACGGAAGTGAACAGCCCTCCAATCATTGAGAGCCATTCAATCCCGATGAGAAGAGCAAGACCATCTGCCCGTTAGGCCAAATTCATGAGGAAGTACCTGGGGGCCAACATGCCGATTCCCAAGCAGAAGCCTAAATGCTGGGCAAGGCAAAAGACCAGGGGATCTCCTCCATCTTTTCCATTTTCATTTCAAACATCTTTCGTGCTCCTTAGCACCTTTCCGTGGGTTCTCCACATTCCCTCCCCACGGGAGGCATTTTATTTTCATCTTTTGTACAATCCATTTTCTTATACCGGGCATCGTGCCCCCTTTTATAGTCACCTCTCCCTTCGTGTCCCACGTGGCACATCTCCCCTCCATGCCCCACGTGTCACATCTCCTTCCCGTGCCCCACGTGGCACATCTCCCCTATGTGCCCCACGTGGCACATCTCCTTCTTGTGCCCCACTTGGCACATCTCCTTCTTGTGCCCCACGTGGCACATCTCCATCCTGTGCCCCATGCGGCACCTCTCCATCTTGCGCCCCATGCTGCGCACCTTTCTTTTTGGCCCCTCGCAGCCCTCTTTTTCCTTTCTCTCCTCCGGCCCTGCCGGATTCCTTTCCCCTCATAGGGCACCGTGCCCTCCTTCTTCTCCAAACCCCTCCGGCCCCGCCGGAGTCTCCAAAATCTTTCCTCCACTCTCTCCTCGCCGCCTTTAATTGGGTCCTTCGACCCTTCTCGCATTGTTTTCGGGGCTTTAGCCCCCACTCATCATTTTAATTCCAAACAAAAAATGTAAATTCTTCATAGACCCCTGAGTCTCACCCCGACGTAGGGCATTCGTCCTTCTTTACCCTCCAAAACTCTTATTTTGAAAAGTTTTTTTTATCAATATCAAAAATTCAAGAAAATGAATATTCAACATTGTCATGCCGTCGCAGCATTTCTATTATAAGAATCCCGAGCTAGGAGTCCGAAATTCCCTCACGGGTCATTAGGGTTTTCCCTTGGCATGGGCACCTACACACACTTCATGGCACCCTAAGCTGATTGCTCCCGGTAGACACCGTCACTGTCACAGCTAAGCCTGAAAGGCACAAGATGTCTGTTTCTCCTCTCATTCGGCCGAAGTATGGGTAGAAGAGGTAGTCTAGGCAAGGCAACCAACCCAAAGCACTCCGCCATAAGAGGACATCCCAAAAAAAATGGGCAAATCAAATGATCAATAAAAAATCAAGTCAAATGCATGTCAAGAGCGGCAAAGTCCCCGAGGAGATCCAAATGGACCCAGTCGTGTGCATGTGAAAATCAAGATCAATCAATCATACTAGGGTATGACAAAGAGTGGCAAAGTCCCTGCGGAGATCCAAACAGACTCGAGCGTACGCATGTCCCTACAATCAAGTGGTCATCACTCAAGATTCCAAAATAATTAGAAAAGCCGCAGTGCTTAATGAGGCTAAACCTTCTGACGGTTGTGCCAAAGAAGGAAGTCTAACCCAACTCCTCAACGCCCATACCAAGCTTATCTCCAATTTTTCTTCCCTTCTCCCTGTCAGTCTTAGTCGCCTCTTCAGACATGGCATTGATATTGCCACCGTCAACCAAGTGCAATTAGCTCGTGGGCGCCACATTAAAACTCACGTCCTACTCAAGGCATTCCTTAACGACACAAGAGCTAATGAGGACCCTTGCCGGTCGATTTTCATAACTCTAATGCCGCCATGGCATGGCAATTTTCAAAATTCCAAAAAATCAAATATTATCAAAATCCCATAAAAAATCAATATTTTCAAAATCCCATAAAAATTCTAATATTTTCAAAATAAAAAAATCCAAATACTTCAAAAAAAATCAAATATTTCAAAATCAACAAAAATTCAAATATTTCAAAAATCCAACAAAAAATAAAAATCTCCTAACACCATAAAAATTTGCATATCTTTCAAAAAAAATCTAAAAAAATTTCCCGATGGTATTTCACATGGCAAGCAGATCATGTCTATGCCTCGCATCAATTCTTCCAATCATCAGTACCTCATCTCTTGCACTCCAAACTCCCTCATCCAAGACCCATCATCCTCATGGTTAAAACAAACAACTAAATGAGCTGTTTGTTTAATGCTTTATTAATGCTCCAAGCCATGAATGCTGTTTGTTCCATGAAATTTGTTTTCTTGGCTAATGAGTTTTGAGTGCATGATTCGAGTTACCTCATCTGGCACAATCAGGCTGCTGCTGCCCCTACCATCACTTATCTGCACCTACTATATAGTATACTCTTAGAGCACACCAAGGACCTTGTGGCTCTGAGGAATCTGGGATTTGAGTTCCCCTTTAACAAAAATAATGATTATCTTAGAGGATCCTTAGCCGCACGGATAGGCCGTTATGCTTGGCATGTGAGGGCGACGGACCCATACATAAAACCCTGGTCCTAACTCACCGGCGTAACAATATTATCCTTGGTTATTTTCTACTCCTCTTTTAATCTTATTTTTCTTTTAGCCCAGCATACATGCATATTGAAATCACACTGCAAATCCACTCTTGCAATGCAATTTGAGGGCCATCCATGCCTCAAATTCAAAAGCAACCTTGAAATATTCCATTCTGGGTCGAATACCCAACTCCCTTTGTTGTTGCCTCTGGGCCGATTTCCTTAAGAATCCTTTGTTTGGACTTATCCCTTTTATTTTTCGCCTTTACTCCTAGAGATCCACCTAAGGCAGTGGCAGATGCCCCCGATGGTACAACCTAACGGATTGTGTTCTTAGGTACTTCCCCTTCGCTGGAAGTTGATCTCTCCCTCTCTCCCAAATATCCACCTGTAGCAGTGGCAGATGCCCCCAATGGTGAAACCTAATGGATTATGTCCTTAGGTACTTCCCCGATGCTGGAAGTTGGTTTTCTCTTTCCTTTTGTGCCCACACGCACACCTTTCTTATCCCTTTCCTCTATCCAAGTACCTGTTTCTTTAGGTCTTCTTCCTGGTGGTGACTTCCTTGGGTGTTGGGGAAAGACTCTTATTAGGTGGTAGTCACCCAATTGCTCCGCGTGTCTATTTTTCACCTTGGCGTCTACTTTACATTCTGCTCCCGCTGCACTCCACTTTGCGACGCTACATTTCTTTTCACTTCACTTCACTCCATTACACTCCACTTCGTGTCCCTTCGCTTCACTCCTCTACAAAGCAGACGCCAAGGTGTGGCAGCTGTAGAGATGCGAATTTGGCTCCACCGCGGGCAAATTTCATGTTGCGCCATGACGCCACAAATGGCCCTCTTTTTGCCTTGCAAGAGTATTTTCTCAATATTTCTGGACCTCACCCCCTTCTACCCCGGTGCTTCCCCTCCATTTCCAGAGCCCCTCAGGAATTATAGGCATCAATTCCATGTCACGACGGGTATGGCAGCCGCGTCTCTAAACGCGTCCAGTACCCCGGACGTGATTCAGGATACCTTGGCTTAACGCGTGGGTCCCGCATGATGCGACAATGAATTCTTATTTTATTTATGGAAACTGCCCTTTTCCTGAACGCGTCCGCCATAGGCGATGCGATTCTAATTTTACCTTCGGCAGAATTTTCATAAATAAACTAGGGAAGCTTATCGCATCGTGTTGTGCCGACGCAATTCATTTTATAGTCGCATCCCTCCTACCAGATGCAATTCAAGCATAGTCGCGTCCTGCCTCTAGGATGTGATTTAAAGTCGGCTGTGGCCCAGAAAGTCATCACGCCCAGGCTCGTAATCATGAGAAAATCCTATAATCACATCCTTGTCAGCAGACGCGATTCAGAGAGGTCAAATCAAAATGCCACATCAAGAGACAACGCACATAAGCCCCATGCCTCGAATATTGCCCCTAAGGCAATCGCGTCGGCCACGGCCGCCGCGTTTCAAGTCGCGGCAGCCCTAGCAGAATCGATTATGTTCCATATCGCGGCATCCTGATAGGATGCGATTAAGAAGCATGGCGGTAATCATGCGCCTGTCTCATCCAAACCGACCTTGTGAATCGTGGCATGCCGCCTGGATGCGATACAATTGAAGTCATGGCGCACCGTCCTGACGCGATTCTAATCGCGGCCTGCCGCTCGGACGCATTTCACTCTGAAGGTCGCATCCGCTGTACCAGATGCGATTCTAAGATTTCACCTCTATAAATAGACCCCTGAAAGTCATTTGTAGAGGGGGGTCCCAAGAAGCAGCAAAGCCCTACCGAATTCCTCCCGCGACTCCCTCACGGCGGAGCCCTGCCGGACCGGTGTACCCCCGTCATCCACGTGAACTGGTGCAAGGTGGGAGCGTTCCTCTTCCTCCCTTCCATTCGTCCAATCGGCAACGCTACTACGCCGACGTGCCGTTCATCATTTGGGGAAGCACCCCCTCCCCTTTCTCCCTGTCATTTACACTTCACCTCCTCCCGGGCCCCACGTGGCCCCCTTTACTCCTTTTATACACACATGCATGCATACACACACACACACACCAACATTTTAGGGGTTTAAAAGCCACCACACAGTAAGTTGTTCCCCTTGCCATTTATTCTTTTATTTCTTTTTTTTTTAAGGATTGTACACTACACATTATTTGGCTAATCCCCTTTTCCTTTCCTTGTCTTCTTCTTTTTCTCAGGGTAATCAAAATGAGGAAACACCCTCTACCACGGCCGACCGTGCTCGTAAAGGAAGAAAGGATCCACACCCCCGCACAATCCCTGCACGCTCCAAAAGGTAACGTCTGCGATCACATTCTTCCATCCACACCCCTCGCCGTGCGCCTCCATTTGGCACCCTCGTGTGCCTGGCGATCACGTTTCTCTTCCCCCCGTCCATCACCCCTTTTTGTACGCGTTGTCGTCCATCGGCGGTGTCTACACTATGCACACAAAGAGAAGATTCATCTTGATATCCCTCAGTCTCTATTTTGTCCAATGTTGTATGAGGTTGTGCTGTCAGAGACCTGCACACAATAAATGCTAAATCATAGACAGCTGTGTTGTCTCTTGTTGTCAGTCAACGTTAGAATTCATGTAGTAAGACATTTAACCAAAATAGAAATGGCATTCTGCTATCTGAAAAGTGTTTCATATAGAAGCATGATAGTAGAGGATATCCAGATATGCATTGTGTAGTGAAATGTATAGTCACATTAAATGCATGGATATTTGAGAAACATGCAGGAAGACTTTGACTTTCATGATATTTGAAAATATGTATGAAGTCATGAAGTCGTTGTGATAATGAAAAAGTTGTTCAACTTATGAAATCGTTGTGTGAACAAGCAAGTCGGTGTTTATGTAAATCGTTATTCATCCATAAACAAATCGATGTGAATACAAGTCGTTATACAGATATAAGCAAGTCGTTATAAGCAAATCGTTGTTTCACACATAAGCAAATCGTTTCAGGTATCGAATCGTTGTTTTACTTATCGAATTGATGCAGTGATCAAATCGTTGTTTGCTTTATCGAATCGTTACACTGACCAAGTCGTTATTGTGACTTATCGAATCGTTACAGCAACCAAATTGTTGTGTAACTCATCGAGTCGTTACAGCGACCAAATTGTTATGTAACTTGTCGAATCGTTGTGGTGACCAAGTCGATGTGAAACTAATCAAATCATTATGGCGACCAAGTTGTTATGTAACTTATTAAATCGATGTGAAAGCAAATCATTGTGTGACTAAATCATTGTTTTTACTTAACAAATCATTGTGAGACCAAATTGTTGTTCTCACTTAACAAATCATTGTGAGAGCAAATCATTGTTCTCACTTAACAAATCGTTGTGAGAGCAAATCATTATAAAATTGAAATCGATATGGTACTTATGAAATCGTTATGTTCTGCAATGACTTATGAAATCGTTATGCTATACAATCGTTAACACAACTTATGAAATCCTTGTGAGACTGAAATCGATAAAGGTATATGAAACTTAGGAAGTCGATGTGTACTTAGAAAAATTACATGCTCTAAACTTTAAATGCTACAGTGTAAAAATACTTACAGGTTTTGCTTAATTTTGCCTGATTTATTTCCTGTGACTAAGCTTCAGGAGAACTTGTTAGACAATACTTTATTAAAGTTTTGTTGATCACCAAAATAGGCATATAATAAATGAAATTATATGGGGATGAACTGATCATCATAAACAACGAGCCGAATGGGCAGAAGATCAACGTTGTTGCTAAAGGTCTAGGCGCGGGCAAAGAAAGCAATCGAAATCGAGTCGATTATGCTCGATGGGTACATCAAGTGGAGCGGTCCCCTGCACCGTGGCCTACTTCGTATCTGCTTGGCCCAACACACACATGTTCCGAGGAAGTCATCACCTCCTCGGACAATGATCTTGTAGGAGTTACGACTCCCCACACTGATGTGCTGGTGGTCTCAGCCACCATCAATCGTTGTAATGTGGGCCATATTCTAGTGGATAATGGAAGTGCCCTTGATGTATTGTCCTATGACAGTTTCTTGTTGATGGGTTTGAAAACTGAACAATCGTCCCTTGTAGAAACGCCTTTATTCGGTTTCTCCAAAGTCTTAGTTCAACCAATGGGTCGGATCCATCTACCCATTACCCTGGGAACGACACCAAAGAACGTGACCAAGATGGTGTGAGTTCCTGGTGGTTAAATGCATGCCGGGCTATGACACCATTCTCGGACGAGGTCTGATCGGGCGTATTAAGGCCGTCCCTTCGTCCCGGCCTACAAGATGAAGTTCCCCACCCCGACGGTGCTATGTTCTCTCACTAAGAGACAAGCAACCCGCAGTAGAAGACCCAATGGTTCTACCCACACCTATTGAAGAGGCGTTGACTAGATGAGGAACGTCTGCTGAGGACTTGTTGCCAATCCAAGTTGATGAGGACCCCGAGCACGTTCTCTACATTGGGGCGTTACTATTAGAAGCTGAGCAACTCCGCTATAAATCATTTCTGCTTGCAAACCTGGACGTGTTCACATGGTCAGACGAAGAGCTTCCCAGCATCCCTCCAGAGGTGATTACTCATCATCTGAATCTGGATCCGAAAGTTCCACCAGTGTAACGGAGGAGGCATCCTCTCAATTAAGAATGGCAGGCCGTGATCCGCAATCATGTCACCAAAATTCGCTTGACCAGTCTCCTCTAAGAAGCCTAGGATCCAAGATGGATCTCCAACGTAGTCTTCGTCCGCAAAGCCAATGGAAAGTGGCGGGTGTGCATGAACTATAAAGATCTTAACAAGGCAACACCGAAAGATAACTTCCCGTTGTCGTGTATTGACCAGCTAGTAGATGCGACATTCGGGCACGAGCTCCTTAGCTTTCTGAATTCCTACTCTGGTTATCACTAGATTAGCATGCATCCCATGGATCATGATGCCACGATGTTCGTGATTGACCTCGGCCTCTACTGCTTCACCAGGATGCTGTTTGGGTTAATAAATGTAGGCACAACGTATCAACAGTTGGTGAACAAAATGTTTGAGCAGCAAGTTAGGTGTAACATGGAGGTCTATGTCGACGACATGTTGGTTAAGACCTTCCCGAGCACTGACCACATCTCCGATCTTGCGAAAACCTTCGCAACTCTGTAAAGGTACAACATGAAGCTCAATCCGGCCAAATGTGCCTTCAGATTCCATTCGGAAAAATTCCCCAGCTTCCTCGTATCTAACAGAGGGATTGAGGCAAATCTCGAAAAAATCTGAGTGGTCCTGAATATGAGCAGTCTGAAGATAATATGTGACGTCCAGTGGCTCACTAGACGCTTCACGACACTCAACTGATTCATGTCTCGAGCAGCAAAGAGATGCTTTCCCTTCTTCAGGTTGTTATGAGCCCCCAAAGGAACCTCACTGCAAGGGGGGCAATTATTGTGGACTTAAGATTGTGAAGCGGCCTTCATCGAGCTGAAGAAATACCTCATCGCTTTGTTAGTTCTCTCAAAACCGGTTCAAGGAGAACAACTGCTCGTGTACCTATCAGTCACCAAACACTCCAACAATGCAGTACTGATTAGAGAAGAGGAAACAATCCAACATTCGGTGTATTACGTTAGCAAGGTTCATCAGGAGGCAGAAAGGAGATACCTCGAGCATAGAAGCTCATTCTGGTGCTCATCATAGCCATGCGGAAGCTGAGGCCTTACTTCCAAGCTCATCCAATCATGGTCCTCATCGATCAGCCACTAAAACTAATCTTACAACACCCATAGGCTTCTGGAAGACTCATTAAGTGGGCCATTGAGCTCGGAGAATTCAAGATCAACTTCCTCCCAAGAATTTCTATCAAAGCTCAGGCACTTGCAGACTTCGTGGTGGAATGCACGCTCCCTACCGAAAAGGACCCCCCACTGACAGACGAACCACCGTGGAGCTCTATGTGGATGGGTCTTCGTGCGTAACAGGGAGCAGGGCTAGGTTGATTCTCTCCTCCTCTGAAGGACTAGAATTCTAGTACGCCCTTCGATTCTGCTTCATCGCCTCTAACAATGTGGCCAAGTACGAAGTGTTGTTGTCTGAAATTAGGATGGCCAAGCACTTGGGCGCACTCAGGCTATGGGCCTTCAGCGACTCACAACTTGTCGCCAATCAGGTCAATAGACAGTTTGAAGCAAGGGAGTTCCGCATGGCACAATACCTTCAACAAGTGAAACGCTAAACAGACGACTTCCTCTACTTCGAAGTGGTGCACGTCCCCAGGAGCAAAACACGCGAGCAGATGCACTAGCAAGACTAGCATCTTCAAGCGACATTACTCACTCACGTTCTGTATTCATCGAAGAGATCGCATCATTGAGCACTGAGATAGATGTCGCCATCTTGGAGATCATCCAACAATCTTCGAGCTGGAAGGATCCTATTCTGGCCTACCTCCTTTGAGGTGAACTTTCTTCCGACCAGGCCGAGGCTCGCTAGGTTCATTGTGAAGCCAGAGGTTCACTATCATTGAAGGTCAGCTCTACAAACGCTCCCTCTCCAGACCTCTTTTGTAGTTCCACAGTCCCTCTAAAGCGACACCCGCAGTAGAAGAGGTGCACGAAGGTCTCTGTGGTAGTCACCTGGGCGGAAGGGCCCTAGCACACACATCCTCCGAGCAGGGTTTTGGTGGCCAACATTGCAAAAGGATTGCCTATCCTACGCAAAGAAGTTCCCAGAATGTCAGAAGTTCAGTTACCATATCCATCAGCTTGCCGAACAACTACATTCCCTCTTAGAACCGCGACCATTTGCTCGATGGGGAATAGACATTATGGGACCCTTCCAAAGGCCCAAGGTAGAAAGAAATTCCTTTTGGTCGCCATCGATTACTTCATCAAGTGGATCGAAGCTGAACCCATCATATCACCGATCAGGCAACATACAAGTTCGTATGGAAAAACATCATTTATCAGTTTGGCGTCCCAAAAGTGTTCACCACCGACAACGGGAAGCCGTTTGACAGCATGTTCTTTAAACAAAAGTGCTCGGAACTTGGTATCTACAATCATTTCACCTCGGTGGCACATCCCCAGGCAAACAGTTTGGTAGAAAATGCAAATCGAACATTGTTGCGCGGGATATGCACGAGGGTCAAAGCTACAAGAGGTTCGTGGACGGAGAAATTACCCAATGTTCTCTGGTGCCACCGAGCAACTACCCCAGTTGCTACCGGTGAGACTCCCTTCCACTTGTCCTACGACACAGAAGCTGTGGTGTCTTTAGAAGCCGCTCTCCCAACACTCCGAACAAATCACTTTGACGAAGCTACCAACAACACACTCTAAGGGAAAATCTGGGCATGCTCGGTGAACGGCAGAACAACGCCAATATAAGGTTGGTCTCCTATCAACAGCGACTCGTGCAATACTACAACTCTCGAGTTCATGAACAACGCTTCTTCAAAGATGGCCTAGTACTACACCGTTGCTCAGCTTCGGATCCCCGAAGAGCAATAGGTAAGCTCGCCTTGAAATGGGAAGGACCTTATAAGCTCACTAGATTCTCGGTAAAGGTTCTTACAAGCTGTCTACCCTTAGTGGCGAGACCATACCGAAAACCTGGCACATTTCAAACCTAAAGGCCTTTTATTCGAAAGAGCCTTTTGTATCTTCTTTTATCAGAAAATATTTTCCTTTTTCCCCATTTCTTTCTTTCCTACTGGTTGGGGGAGAAGGGTGTTCGGTGCAGAAGGATGTTCTGTACAACCCCGAGCTTCTTCCCAGCTCTTCAGCTTGGAAGGCTTGCGCGATACCAAAAAAATCTTAATTCTCACCAAGTCCTGATTTGGTTAGAGAAAAATCCGCCACACAAAGAAAAAATATGGAGAAAAATGACCACTTTCATTGATTGACAAAAGTTTGTGCATAAAGGGTAAGTTACATATATGAAAAAATATACAAGGCCTAAGGGTCTCGATCAGAAGGGTCGGCGTCCTTGGCATCAGAAGGCATCTATCCTGCCCGGAAGCTTGCAAAGTGAACCCCATCAAGGCAAGGGTCTCGTGTACATCGACAGCATTCTTGAAGGGCAGCCTCGAAGGCTTTGAGGACATACTCCAAGGAAGCCTATTGATGACCTCGGTGGTGACAAACATCAAGGCCAACCTCATAACAAGCCGCACTGTACTGCTGCAGGTCCTTTTGAAACTTTGGCTCGGCTTTGTACTCAGCAATGCCTCGAGCCTCGGCCTCGTGAAGCACCCCGGTGATGGTAGCCTTCCCAGCCTCGACCTTTCCGCTGCTCGAGATCATGACGATGGCTTTGCTCTTCATGGTCTGCTGAAGCGGCAATTTCAGCATCCCAAAGAAGCTGCTAAAATTGCACAAGTGAGGCGAGCCCCTTCAACACTTCTACAGACTGCACGATGCAGCGCAAGCTCTTCAATGTCGATCTCAGGGCATTCTCCCTCCGAGAAGGACCTCTCTTCCATCCTCGTTGTGGTGCTTTCCTCGCACTCCCCTCGGCATCGCCACAACTCCTCTAACTGCTCGATGGTGGGGCAAGGGGGCAAGGCCTTGGTGAAAGGACCTGCTCGGAGGTGCTCTATAGCCGCCTCCACGCGAGCTTCTGAGGGATGAGCAGAGTCCCTTCCCGTGAACACCCTTGCCGAGGGTGCGCGGTCTTCATCCAACTCCACCCTCGCATCAGCCACTTCAACCGCTTTCTTGACAAGAGCTATTGGCTCTTCAGCTATTCCATCAGCAACGATCCTCTCCGCTGAGGCCTCCAGGTCCTCGGCACCACCCGTAGGCGCCCCTTGTAGGATCATCGCCTCGTCGTGATCCCCCAATTGCTCGAGGGACCACAGTTTTCTACTTCGGCATGGACGCCGCCCCCACCTCCACAGTAGAGATTGAGGTCGGCACCTCCTCAGCAGACACCTTCGGCGCCCTTAGGGCGAGCGCCATGACTGGTGCCCCCTCCATGGCCGTCGTCGCCCTGCTTCCATCAGCAAGTGTTAAGGGCTCTAATGCCCTAGCTAACTCCTCTATGAAGCCCCCATTGCACTAGTCATCGACGACGACCACATATCCACCGCTGTGAAGACTCATATTCGAGAGCCCCGCTTTTACGGGTAGGGGCTCCACAACGGCCAGCGCCAGCTTCCGCTTCTTCTTCTCGGCCGCCTTCAATAACTTCTTCCTCTTCCAAAGCTGGAGATGGAGGGTAGCATCTTCTTCCTGTTCCACGATCTCCTCGTCAGCCTCCCTCCTCGGGGCCACGACTTCCTTCTAAAGATAGATCTTCAAGGCTTTTAGCCCAGAAGATTGTTCCCCAACAACAGTGTGAATGTCCTCCACTATCGTTATCGGTGTGCAATCATCAACGTATGTCAAGTATAAGTTGACGGAGATCTGTTCAGAAAATAGGGTCTGGTCCTTCTGTTTCCGACCTGTGGCATCTGTGAAAGAAATCAAATGACATGCAAATCCTATAACCAAACGAAAAATAGGATGAAAGACGGGACTCACCCCAAGTGCTGCTCAGCTTGTACTTGACAAGCTTGTACTCGGTCAACAGCAGCTCGGCCTTGGACACGAGCACCTTTGATAGGTCCAAGGAAGCTTTGGCCACGTCTAGGATGAGGAAAGGAGCGGCATCCACCTTCTTTAGTCGCTCGCATACCCGAGTAGGAAATCCCCACTCCAGGGAGCCACTCCCCCTTTTCCGCCCAATAAAGAAGAGTCGGTCAGTCCACCCCTTATTGATCGAAAGGCCAGGGGAGAAGTTGATCTGCATCCTGTTCGTGTGATGCTTGGTGTACATAATTCTGTACTCAGACTGCGAAGACGACACCAGACTGAAGTGTTTCCAGAACAAATCTACTGAAGCCTGGAGCCCGCACATCTGGCACATGATGTAGAAGACGAAGACCGTTCCCTGGCGATCTCCAGCACCGGTAGCCAAAACCCTACCTCCAAAAGGTTTAGGGAGAGCATGAAATAGCTGGGCTTGTCCGTTGGATACATCTGGTCCTCTCGCATCAACACAATCTCGTATTCCTCATCAATAAAGAATCGCTCGCGGAGGCCCTCGAAGCACCGAAATTTCAGGCCCTTCGTTCCCGCCGATGGTCGCTCACTTATCTCTACAACGGCCTTCCCTTCCCTCTGGGTCATCAGTACTGGAGTGGGAGAAGAAGGCGAACAGAGAGCGAACGAAGAGGAGATGAAGAAAGGAAGAAAGCAATAGCAGCGAAGACGAGAAGGAGATGTTCGAAGCAGGAAAGCATGAGGCACCCTCACCTCTTCCCTTCCTTTAAGAAGAAGTGAGAAATTTGAAGAATCAAAACGACAGTTCACCCGCTCGAACGGCTTGCTCGAGTCCCTTAGTCACGTCATATCTCCTTTGCCATCATGAAATGGGAACCACGAAGAAGTCTTAGTGGCGTCGCTAACAGCTGTACACCCGTTATAGCCAGTGCAACATTTAATATGAAAGGATGAAGTTGGGCGGTCATTTCCCCTCATCAGTGCTTCAGTCACATCCGAGCAGACTTGAGAGGGGTGGGGGCAAGTGTAGAGGCCATTTCTGGCCTCCCAAGCCCATAGGCCCGTCGTGGCCCATCGAAGATACAAAGCAATGGCTATTCATCCACGTATCCTGGAACACCGAACAAGACCTGCTCTAAGAGGCCTTTGAGCAGCCCCGAGCATGGTCGCACCGAACACCAAATAGGAGGTCATCGAACAAATCCACAAGCTCCTGTTCGGTGCCTTCAGAAGTTTGTCATGATGAGCGGCCTTTAGCCTTCCCATGACATTTAATGAGAAGGCAAGCTTGTCCTCCCACAACCTAGGGCAGCCACATTGCGAAGCCCCAGGGGACGTCTTGGGCAGACAAAATCCGTCTTGGGAACCCAATGGTCGCGGCCTCTGAACCCCATTCATGGGTAGCATGTCTTGACCCTTCAGATCCTATGCCTATATTATAAGAAACAGTAACCTTCATGCAAAGGTACGCGAGAATCACTCCTCACAATCGCCCACATGCAAGAACACACACCAAAAGAACCCTTCCCTCTACGTCATATTTTGCAGTCATCTTTGCCTTAGGCATCGCCGCATCGGAGGGTTCTCCTGGTCCATCAACCGGGTTCCTCTGACGTCATTCTAATCGTGCAAGTTATAGTTCGCATCGGCGACTGTCCTCTCCCTGTTCATAGTGGGGAATCTGCTCGGTCCACTATCGAACAATGTCATCACCTCCACAATTAGTTAACTGTATTTGACAATACTTTTTTTCTCTATCACCTCTAGCCAATGAAATTACGGCTCTCGAATCTACAGCACTGGTCTTACGTAAAAAAATTTCATCAAGAGTTAGAAGTGTAACACTTGCTATACTCTAATGATGGATGCAGCAAGAGGGAGATGGATTACCTAGGATTGGGATTAGGCGGAGCCATTGGCCAGAGTGAACTAGATTAGTTTGTCAATACGTCAAGTTATCTTCGACGGCTCCGCAGAATAGTTCTCTTTTTCGTTAGCTGGTTGCCTCTTAGCTAGCTGATCATACAAGCTAAAGCGCATATCTGTTAGACTGGAGTTATGCATCAATATACAATCTGATTAATATTTGAATAGCTGAAACAATTAACATTGGTTAAGGATTTTTATTGTTTCTTCATTTTTTTGGAGATGTTCGATCGTTGACGAGGCTATAAGAACACATATGCTTTGTATGAAATCGGATATTAATAGTTTTCTAAAGGAATGAAAGGAATTAGAGAACACTTACTTCTGCATTCGCTATCTTAAGATCTTGCTTAGGAGTGGCGGCCCGAGAGGGCCTCCTGAAGCTTGGCCTGCTACAAACCAAATTTGGGCCTCAATGATGGACCCGGTTCGTTAAGGTACCGTCAACAAAAGGGCTGGGCTCGGACTTTGTTTAGGCCTGGCCCAGTCCAGTTCGTCTTCTATATTTTCATATGCCAAAAAAACTCCACCTAACACACTAGTTATTTATAAAAAAAGAAAGAAAGAACAGGATGGTGAGGCGGGAGATGCATGTGAACAAGTTGGGACATGCCAGAAGTCGGCTATGAACAAATACCATAGACTAGAACTGCAAAAGCATGGTTGGACTTACGGACGAATTGAGCTGTACTAAATTTTTGTTGACATGATATGGATTAATAGAGTGTATCGCAATGGTAGTTCATATTCAAATTTAATAATAAAAAATAAAATAAAAATAAAATTAAGATAACTATATATATCAGCCGTGTCTCAGTACCGGCCGGACTCCTCCAGACCTAGTGTGGTATGGGCATACCCCACTCTAATGGTGCGGTACGCAGCCAATCATGTATGAGAAGAGAAAAAGTTACAAAATGACCTCCGAAATTTATCATATTTGAATGTGTATTTCTAAAATTTTTATATTATATTCTAAATATTTGAAATTAAAAAAAAGTTTCACGTAAGTTTTTTCTCATTTGATTCCATTTATTTAACTCAACTATACTTGAGTTAAAAGAGTAAAAAATATCAATTTGTAAAAGAAAAATTTCTCTCTCTCCTTCCTCCCCTCTTGAATAGGGGTATTTTAGTATTTTCATCCATTCTTTAACTGTTCTATTTATACATGTTAATAAAATCTTCCTTCCATAATTTTCACCGAGTGCAACCACAGATATTTTATGTTCGATTTCAAGGGTATAAAATATAATATAAAGATTTTAAGAGTATACCTTCAAAAATGATAGATTATTTCAAGAATATCTTTTTATAGAAACATGTTTAACTGGATAGTATTAACTATTCGGGATTTATCTTCTCAGGTAGGGTTAATTGTGGCTTGAGTCGAAGGCGAATTATTTATCTGGATGGGCCGGAATAAAATTTTCGAATTCTTCATTCTCTCTTCATCTTGAGGAATGAGGAAAGGCGCGTAAGATGATGAACTCCGGTAGATATTGAAGTTTCGCTTAATTAATTTGACATAAACAATGAGAAATATGTGAAATTATATTCTCTAATTAGTGAAGTCTTTGACAGACATATTCTTGAATAATGTCTTTTGAGATTTTCCTTGGTACGGCAAATTAAACTGACCCCTTAGTGGAATCAATAACGCATATGGCTCTGTTGAGTTATGTTATCCAACTTCCATTCTCAGTTAGAGTAAGTTGGAAGATTTTTAAACGTGACTTAGTTGTTGGTCGACCTCCATATACATTCCCTTCTTAGTTAGAGATGGTTGAAAGAATTTTGAAGAGTCATACAGTAGTCAGTCCTCCATATACATTAGAATCCTGATATTAATAATTTAAATTTTATAAAAAGTAAGTTTATAAATAAATTATAAAAGATGCATGATATGAGAGGCTAGTTTAATTTCGTAAAAATATGTCTTGCATCTTATATACATGGTTGTGTCCTGCCATGGTCTGTTGGAGCACATGGCTCGGTCTTGGCCAGGAGAGAGAGAGAGAGAGAGAGAGAGAGAGAGAGTAGTGAGTACACAAGGACTCATGCATGTATTAACAAAAGGTGGTGAAACGCTAACATTCGGACGTATAACACATACCGCATGTATTAACAAAAGAAATCATATCTTTCTCACCTCCTTCCCTTGTAACCGCCCCGAACGCTAACATCCCCCACGCATGCACCTGCAATCATACCATATTCACCTGCAACCTAACCCCCAAGAAATGCTAAAAGGAAAGAACATGCGATGCCCAAGGTGCATGCATGGGATATGTATCAAGGCGAAGTGAGGGCCGGGGAAAGGTGCGTCGATCTCTCTTGTTGGTGACAAGAAATAATGTTTCTGTGCTCTAGCTAGTCCGTGGCTCTCCTTCTGTGAGCATCCGGCCCCTTGCTGAAATTGGCTTCGTCTTGCCTCACTGTGATGCCACGGTTATCAATAGCTATCATGATCTGAACCTGACGGTTCTGCGAACGGTCCAGCGCGGTCTCATGTCCCTCCCCCACCATATATATTTCCCTCCTGTCGTCAGTCGTACTCATGTAATTGATCTGCTGGTGCAGTCAAATAAAGTGGTGGGGGAGGAGGGGCAGCTTTTTCTTCACCCGCTGGCGAGGCACAAATTCTTCCAGAGGTACTCTTCTCTCCACTCTGGAGGATTACATGCGTACAATGCCAATCCTGGATGGGCTCTCGTCTTTTGATATTTATTTCCCTGTACCTTGCTTCTGTTATATTAATTAGCTCACTGCCTGTCAGATTCTGTTTTGATATGTTGGAGCAGGTTCATGGCTTTCCCTTTAAGCCATGCACACATGCACTGTTTTATCTGTATTATATGTCTCGCCCACAAGGGGAAGGGAGGGGATTGGTCAGCTCTCTGTGTTGTGCCTCGTGGGTGACGCGCGCGGACTGTGTGGTGGCAGGCGCGCGAGGTGTGGGTGGAAGAACGCGGGGCTGAGGCATGAAGGGACAGGACTGCAGCGCGGTGGAGAGGTTGCGCCCTCTTGTGGGAAGGGATGGCTGGGACTACTGCGTGGTGTGGGAGGTCTCCCAAGACCAGAGGTTTGTTTCCGCTAGCTGCTGCCCCGCCTTTGCTCTACGCTTCCGAGTTCCTAACATAATTAACATGGCAGTTTCCACCAAAGATATATATGGCCGAGGGCTATATATATATCTCATTCATGCCTAAAGCCCAACTGCAGTCTCTGCTCAAGTTCTTTCAATCTGTTGCATGCAGGTACCTTGAACTCAAGTCCTGCTGCTGCGGGGGGACAGAGCATGCCGCCTCCCTTCTTGCTGGTGGAATACAGGGAGGACTACTGCAACCCCAACTTGGGTTCCCTCCAATGGCGCGGGCTTGCAGGGATGGGAGGTCTCCACAGCACCCGAGAACGGCGGCTTGCGATGCCCTCGCGGATTTGCCTTTTCGCATTCCGCTAGATTGCTCTTCTTCCACCACGTACGTAACACAGCTTTTCGTTTCTCTCTCGCTCCCATTTTAATCTTTATCTGTTCGTCTTAATTCTAAGATCTCACGGCTTTATTCCAGATCCATTTCGGATAGGATCCACGCACAGGCATTAGTCTCAGGTGTGCCCGCATGGATGTACCCTTCGGAGCTGCGGGCCGATTGCGCTGGTTCGAACGTAAGCCACCATTTCTGATTACAACTAAGTATGCATGAAGTACTGGAGTAGGAGAACAAATTAATTAAACCTTCAATCATGCACCATTAATAAGGTTATAGTTCTCTGAGCATATATGCATAACAGTATCATAGCATGTGTGTGCTTGCAGGATCAAGCGACCACAGCAACAAAGGTTCTGGTGCCTGTGCCTGGTGGACTGGCGGAGCTGTTCGTCCAAAACCATGTAGCTTTCTCCCCTCCTCTTCCCATCAAGCTTAAAAGATATTTTCAATCGAGAACCAGTTTTGTAACACCATTTGGTAACATCATTTGGTAACATCACCATTAAAACTGTGCGACATCAGCAACTGAAATAAAAAAATTAAAAACACCTCATAAATGATGAGATTGTGATGCACTTTGATTGGTGTGTTACTTTAATATGTTACCAAATAGTGTTACTAAACCATTTTCCTTTCCAATCTCCATAACCGGCCTGCCGAGAACTTACAGGTACCCGAGGACCAAGACGTCGTCAACTTTGTAATGTCACGGTTCACCATCCCAGACGAAGCCTCTACCTTCGCCGCCGCCGATTTCCAACCCTTCCGAGGTGGCCTCAACTGCGGCATCATCACTCCTCCAAGTGAGATATCGCACTCATGGGTCGTTGCGCCGCCTTCTATTCCCTCCTGTGACCATCCGGGCTTCCCATGGGACATCCACGCAGACCAGAACCCCCTCTGCGCTTCTTCGCTAAACCTCTTCGAGGGTACTCCCCGGGACGATGACGGCTTCTTTGAGGGATCCGCCGACTCGATCCACTGCGAGAGGCTCCCGGCGCATCCCGTAGACTCCACGGTCGGTGTCCATGTCCATGGATCCGTCACGCATCAGATGTCGGACATCATCACCACCGCCGCCATGGCGGAGTACTCTACGGTGACTAGGGAGCTCGCCGGTGGCCACGAGAAGGAGTCGGTTAAAGAAGAGGGGGAAGGCCGGGGGGACTCGGGCATGGAGGGCAGCGACCCTGGTGACGACGAGGAGGAGAAGGGGGGAAGGTCCGGGAGGCGGCTCTCCAGCAAGAATCTTCTGGCAGAGAGGAGGAGGAGGAAGAAGCTCAACGACCGCCTCTATGCACTGCGTTCTTTAGTCCCCAAGATCTCCAAGGTGACGTCGCCATTAATTTGTTCTTTGAATCAACGTAGCTATAGTGATCAGTCATGGTATAGTGTCGAGTTCATCCGCTATATATATATGAGAATATTACATGATCCTGACAGGACATAATTCAGTTACTGACTCAGAAATTATATCACTCATGATATCCATCTAGATTAAGTTAGATGAAGTAAGCTTGGACTTACTCCCGATTGAAAGGAAAGTAGAGGTTAAACCTAGTTGATGTAGGTTTAAATAAACTGTTTTGTTCTTAACAGCTTGGTCAATTGAAAGTTTAGATAACCCAAATTAAAATTGACTTGATCCTCAAAACTTATGATCTTCTTCGAGAGTCAGGATTGAGTCGGATACAGATCGGATTAGATTGTGTGAAGTCTAGTTCTACTGCTTTTAATATGAATTATGTACACATTCCCGATCTAGTTCATGCTCTCTTGTTCTTTGATGAGCTCCTGTTCTTTCAGACTCCCCAGTCAATTGTTCATGACACCCAATGCTGAAGCTGTACTTTTTCTATCGATCGGGACATTAAGATGGACAGGGCTTCCATATTAGGCGACGCGATAGAGTTCGTGAAGGAGCTTCAGAACCAAGTGAAGAAGCTCCAGGAGCAGCTGGAGGAGACGAGCCCAGAGGACAGCGGAATGAAGCAGGCCGGTCATGTCGACGACAACCACCACCCCAACAACGTCGACGGCATCAGTAACAACAACGACACCCTGCAGAGCCCCGGCGGGCGGCCGGATAAGGTGCGCCAAACTGGGAACATCAACCCCGAGATGGAGAACTCGGGCTCCCCGAAGCGAACCGGTGGCTCCTTCACCACGAAGACTGCAAACGCTTCAAAGCAGCACCGCAGCTCCCCGGCGACCAACGAGGAGAAAGGAAACCAGATGGAGGTCTCTCTCTAGATCCCAATGCTTCTTCTTTGTGGACGATCAGCTGGATCGTTTCTTGAGCTAGCTAACCCAGTCTCTGCCCTTCTCGGCCATGACCTCGCTGCAATGCCAATCGTCAGCCGCAAGTAGAGGTGTGCCAGATCGGGGCCAACAAGTTCCACCTTAAGGTGTTCTGCGAGCACAAGCGAGAGGGGTTCGTGCGGCTCCTGGAGGCCATGGCCACTCTGGGGCTCGACGTCACCACAGTCAACGTCACCACTTCCAAGCCACTGGTCCTCAACATCTTCGAAGTAGAGGTACGTCCGCCATTGTTATATGCTTTTGTTCGATTCCATCGTTAATTCTGTGGTAAGCCACACATGAAAGTGAGTACTCCTGTGCGCATATACATGTGCAGAAGAGAGACAGTGAGGTGGTGCAAGCAGAGCAGCTCAGGAGCTCGCTGCTGAGGCTTGCCATGGACTCGGAGGACGGAGGGTGGCCAGGGGACCCGAATATGGCCGTTGAGAAATGTGGGGCGGGGGATCACAAGGCCCATCGCCGTCAGCCGGCGGACATGCGTCAACACCAGCAGGTCGACTCCCACCAGCATGCCCACCACCTGCACCGCCTCCACCAACACCAGCCGTGAACTTAAGATTATATTCCCAGTCGTCGTCGTTAATCCCCGTGTATAGGTCTATAATATGGAGCCTAGCCATCCATAAAGTGATCATGATCAATTAGTTGCATCTTGGAACAAGAAATATAGAGAGGAACCATATGGTGCCACAGCACACTAATTGGATCATTCCCAAAAAAACAAAGCACACTAATTGGATGACCTAAATAAATGAGATAATGACTAGGATGATTATTTGTGCGTAATATATACTGTTCATTTGGAAACAAGTTATATGTTTTATGTGATAGCAACATAGGCATAGAGTCATCCTGAACATTGGACGTCAGAAGATGTAAAACAAATAAAATGAGAAAATCTTTTGTTGATGATGGGAATCATATATCGAACAGTGGTACTTACTCGCACAAAGTTTAAAAGACTTGGATTCAAATTCTCTGTCCCATTCACGATATCCTTTTCGCCCTACAAATAAAGTTTGAAAGACTTGGGTTCAAATCCCGCATCCTATTCATGAAATCTTTTTTTGCCTACTAAAAATTATCTTTATATATATATATGTGGACTGATTTTTCTGTTTGGGCCTGGGCCGAACGGGCCTCCATTGAGAATAGAGGGAAGACGTTCGCCGATGCGGACGATGACCTGTAAAACCCAAGAAGGATCAGGGAGACCCGGTTGAAGAACCGGGGGGAACCCCCCGATGTCTAAGTCAGATCGGACTGCGGAAGAGGCAGGAAAGGAAGGTTCTCTGGTGTGTTTTCACGTGTGGATGAGTGCGTATGGGAAATGTTGCGTACCTTTGCATGAGAATTACCTGGGCCTTTTATAGGCGAGGGAGATGAAGGGTTTGGACGTGCCTTCCTTTAATGATGCCCAAAGGGGCAGGTCGGTTGCCATCCCTAAGTGGGGAGTCATCCGTTGAGGCGCCTATTAGGGCCCTTGGTGGTTAATGCCCCCTTAATCATGGGGCGCATATCTTGCCGTTGTCATAACCGCCTTCGGGAGGCGAAGGGTCGCCATTGGTCCTCTGACCAAGAGGGGCCGAACAAGAGGTTGTTCGGTTATCGGGCAGGCTACTCGGTGCCCGGTGCTCAGAAGCGGTGGAGCTTAGAGAGACCACAGGAGGTTCGAGCAGAAGGTGAATGATCTGTTCAATAGACCGTACCTTGCTCGAACAGGTTGCAGGGTGTCCGGAGACGGCCCTTGGGAACCCTTGGACGTCTGGTGGTCAGAGCGTGTTCGGAAGTCTTTGGCTGGCCTCGAGGACACGTGGCTCGATGACCTGAGCTCAGGCGCCCTACTGTGTCATAATCGGCCCGTAGGCCTAGGAGGCCAGAAATAGCCTCCACACTTGCCCCCCACCCTCTCAAGCTTGCTCGGGTACTGAGGCACTTGAGAGGGGAGATGTCTGCTCGAACGTCGCCCATGCATTTAATGCGACACCGACCACGGTGGTGTGCACGGTTTCAGAGCGATGCCGTTGGAGCTTTCCTCGGGGACAAAGCTTCATGATGACAGAGATGACGTGTCGTGCTGGGAGCCCGGGGCGGAATGTTCGAACGATCGGTTTGAAGTGGGGAAACCGCCACTTTCGCCTTCGAATTTTGCGCCTCCTTTCCTTATAAGGATAAGGAGGGGAGAAGGCAGGGGCTCACGCCTTCATCTTCTAGACTAAGCTCTCTTCCTCGCTATCATCTGTCATCTTCTTCCCACTTCTCCACCACTTTACTGCTTTTCTCGTCGCCCTCTCCTCCGACACCGATGACCCAGCATGCGGGAAAGGCTGTGGTTGAGGCCAGCGGGACGCCGTCGGCAAAGACGAAGGCGGTGATGTACCGTAGCTTCGAAGGCTTGCGTGAGCGGTTCTGGATCGGGGAGGAGTATGAGATCATCCTGATGAGGGAGGATCAGTCGTATGAGTTGGCGAAGCCTGGATGCTTCATCCTCTCATTGGATCTGCTCGAAGCTGGGTTTCCGGTTGCCGGTTCCAGAGATCGCGAAGGACCTTCTCAGAGCTTGGAAGGTTGCGCCGATTCAACTGACGCTGAACTCCTTGAGAACCATCTTCATTTTCTGCGTCATGCAAGAAGAGGGGAGTTCAGGCGACGGCGGAGGTCTTCCAGAGTCACTTCACCATGTCTTGTTCGCCACAGTACGGCTACGGGATCGTCTACACGAAGCACCGAGCCAACCGGATGTAGATCAATTTCTCCCCCCGCCTGTCAAATAACAAGGGGTGGACAGGGCGCCTCTTCTTCGTTGGTCGGAAGAAAGGAGCCGGAGCTCCGGACTGGGACTTCCCTGTTAGGGCGGTAGAGCCGCCGAAGAGGACCGACATGGTCCGTTTCCTCATCCAGGGTGCAGCGAAGGCATCCCAATCTATGAACACTATACTGGTGAACCACGCTGAGGAGTACTTGACCGAGTACAAACTTGTCAAGTACAAGCTTAGCCGCGCGTGGGGTAAGTTATCAACACTCCTGCCCTATATACTTGTTTGACAGTGATTTGATCTTGCTTCCTCTTTTCAGATGCTACCAAGCTGGCCGCCGGTCGGGACCAAAAAGATATGGCCACCTACGCCAAACAGATCCCTATCAAGTTATACTTGACATGTGTGGGCGAGGACATGCCCACAACCCCGTCCGGCACGCAGGGTCCCGTCAGCGGGCGGTAGGCCGAGAAACGGCCCCTGAAGATCAGTCTCCGGAAGGAGTCTACATCCCTGAAAGGGGCGGCCATGCTGGAGGCCAAGGAGGAGGAGGACGCAGTGCCCCAGCTCCAACTTTGGAAGAAGAGGAAGCTGGTGAAGGCGGCCGAGCAAACAAGGTCGCAACCAGCAATCGAGACAAGGTCCCTGACGGTCGAGGGCATGAAATCGGAGCTTAGTCTCGAAGGAGAGGAGCTGGTGGTTGTCAGCGACCGCTCAGAAGAGGGCTCCAGGTAGGAGCAAGTCGAGGCGCTAACACCGTCAGGTCCCACAGGGGACCGTGCGGAGGAGACGGGCACAGCGGAGGCATCAGGCGTCACAGTAGAGGGCAGAGCCACCTCCGCACTGGGGCCCGTTTCGGTGCGACCCTTGAGAGAACGACCTCAGGGGTCGTGGTGGACGGAACGATGGAGCTTCCTCCACCGTTGGACGTTGCTGCAGAGGGCCAGTCGCAGACGACGACTGTGCCTATGTCCATCACCGAGTAGGTGGTCGGTGTCATGGATGGAGGACCTCAGAGGGTGCCTACCAACAATGATGAAGACGAGGTGGTGGCTGAGGGGACCGCCAGCCAAGCGGCCGAAGGGGCGAACCCTCCTGTCGGGGAGACCACTGTCGCTGCCGAGGATGGAGCGGGGTACAAGGACGACCAGGCACCCCTGTCGCAGGTGCTGAAGGTGAGGTCCCCAGTTCGGCCCTCAGAGGAGCACTTGAAGGCTGCACTGGAGCATTTCTAGGGAGGTTCCTCAAGGAACCTGCCTCCCTGTCTGACCGCCTCCCAACTCGAAGTGCTGGCTAGGTGCCTGAAGTGGGCTCGAAGGAAACTCTCGAGCGGTCAGAAGAGGCCCCGGGGGATCGCCACTCGGAGGACGGTGGTGACGCTGAAGTCAGGGAGCTAGTCGACGGCATCAAGTGTTCGCTGGAGGTACTGAGGCGGCTCGCGCGCGGGATCAAGACCACCAGCAGATGTGGGATGCCGAGATTGTGTTTTCCGAGGAGCGCGAGGAGCAGAAGTGTCGTCGGGAGGCCAAGCTACTAAAGGAGAACAAGAATCTCCGTATTGCGCTCAGAGCCTCCGAGCTGGAGCTGACCATCACCCGAGCGGAGAAGGCTGCCCTTTCAGGGATTCTCACCAAAGCAGAAGCTCGAGGAGTCGCCGAGTACAAGGCTGGGCCAGAGTTCCGGGAAGACTTGGAGCAATATGGCGCAGCCTGTTACAAGGTGGGGCTTCGGGTCGGTGAAGACCGAGGATGGAGGCGGGCCACAGACGAGTATGCCCGTGAAGCCTTCGAAGCCACTCTTCGAGAGTGCCGGTGACAATCTGAAGATCCGCGCTTGGATGGAGTTCGTTTTGCAAACTTCCAAGCGGGGCGGATGACTCCCGGAGATGACGAGGCTAGCCCCTCTGAACAACCCCCTTGACTATGTATCTTTTCCCTTTTTTTTTATAACTTGGCCCCAGTGGGCTTTTTTGTACTTCGATGCACTGAATAGATCATCTTTCTGCGTACATGAATGGGTCTCTTTTTCTATCTACTTCCCTTGCTATGTTTTGTTTGAATCGGAATTCACCGGTCGCTTAGAGGCTCGTAGGTACCGCACAGGTCATTGGAACTGGAAAAGTTTCGACCAGGGGGTTTGTACTGAACACCTCCGTTATAGGATTTGGGTATTGCGCTAGTCTTTTCGAGCTGAGGAGCTTCGACTAGGGATGGCCTGAACATCTTTTTTTTTTACGGACCGAAAGAACGGGAAGAAGAGAAGTAGGACGCCGAACAAAAGGCTTTTATAGATAATGTGGTGGCCAAATATGGTCACCTAGGCCCATGATGGCCCATTACGGCTCTCTCTTTTTCTGTCAACAAACGTGGCACCATCTCCGGAGGCCACGCCCTCATCAGGGTGATTCGAAGACCTCCAGTGTATGATCCCTGTGATCGGAAGTTGTCAAGCTCCGCAGCAGCATATCCCCGGGCAGGTCATCTGCCCTCCCATACCGAACAACTGAGGATGGCTTCCGAACAGGGATGTTAATCCTGCTGTGCGGAACAACCCTGGATATCACCGAACAGCACGTTCGACCACCCATGTGGGTCACCTGCTCGGAAGGTGTGTCCAGAGGGTGCCGAGCAGGTTCTTGGGCTTACGCCGCGGTTATAACCGCCCCATGCCGCGCGCTCCATCATCAAGAGGCACGAACTGCCTGGCATCCCAACGGGCACCCGAGCTTATAACTCCTCCCGTTATGCGCGCCCATCAAGGCGCCTTTTCAGGCACGATCTACCAACGTTGCGCACGTTCTCCTTGGCACCAACGCCTATAAAAGCACAGGTACAGTACCATGCACTGGTACGTTCTCCCTCACGCGAACACACTTTCATACTCCGAAACCCCCTGCCTTGCAAGCCGAGTATTGACTTAGGCATCGGAGGGTTTCCCCGGTCTTCACCGGGCCCCCTGATCCATTCTGGTTTTTGCAGGCTTTCGTCCACACCGACGTTCGTCTTTCCCATCTTTTCTAGTGGAGGCCCGTTTGGCTCCGGCCCAAACAGGATTAGACCACCACGTTTGGCGCCGTCTGTGGGAACGACGTAGCCATGGCTCGCGGACGATCCTCATACCAGAATGTGGGGAGTAGGGCGACGAGATCCCGTCAGTCACGAGGGGACTCTCGCCGGTGATCCCCCTTGTCGACGTCGCCATCGCCCCTCCCGGCGTTAACAACGACGTCCCTGTGCCAGTTGCCGCCGTGCCGACAACAGCCCTCGAGTGGCAGAACTTCGAGGGCAAATGCAGCAGTTGACAGGTGTCTGCCTCGCCCTGCAGGCCCAGTTGGCTTGACCACCGGCCCCGGTGGTTCCTCTGTCGCGAGAGCGGCAGGCGGAGTCGTCGCATCGGCACTCTCGCGTCCTCCCGGCGCCTCAGGAGCAGTAGGCAGACTCACTGCGTCGATCGCATCGAGCTCCGTCCGAGGAGCGGGCGCCGGAGCGCCGCGGGCGTTCACCCTGCCGCTCTGTCGTCTCCCCCCGTCTGCCACGATCGGTCGTGGGAGGCAACTCCCACGCGTCCGGACGAGGGGGTCCCGCCAACTCCGAACAGGAGCTCGCCAGGCGCCTGCGAAGTGTGGTCGACCTCGAGCGCCGCGTGGACGCAATGGTTCAGCGCGCGGAGGGAAAAGCTCCAGCGGAAGACGACTTGGACTTCCGCTCCCCTTTCAGCAGGGAGATCCTGGAAGCTCAGGTCCCTTCCAAGCTCCCCCTGCCCACCATCGCGCCCTACGACGGCACTACTGACCTGGCCGACCACATCCACGGCTTCAAGTCGCACATGGTGTTCCACGGAGGATCGGATGCGGCCAAGTGCAGGGCTTTCCCTGCAACTCTCAAGGAGACCGCCAGGGCCTGGTTCGAGACCCTTCCGGCGGGCTCCATCACCTCCTTCTGCCAACTGAAGAAGTCCTTTCGGGACAACTTCCTTGGTGGAAGGTCGCAGCCGCGAACGGCGGCTTCTCTCTTGGCCGTGTGCCAGAAGAAGGGCGAGGCACTCTGGGACTTCGTTAAGAGGTTCCGAACAGAGGCGCTTCGCATCTCGCGCCTGGACGTCCCTCTGGCCACCAGTGCTCTTATTCAGGGCACTCACGACGGCTTTTTGCAGAGGACCCTCGGCGTCCAGCAACCCGCTACCCTCGCCGAGCTGCTCTCCATCGCACAGCGCCACGCGGCTTGCGAGGAGAGTCTAGCAGCGAGTAGGGCCGAGCAAGGGGAGCAGTCGGATAAGAAGCGGCCTTCCGACAACGGTTCCGACCGAGATCGGAAGAAGGGACGATGCAATGGTGATTCTCCGCGTCGTCCGCGCCCCTTCACCAACTACACCCCCCTCACCGTGGCACCCGAACAGATCCTGGCAGAGATCAGGAACGAAGCATTTGTTCGGTGGCCACAGAGGATGCGCTCCGACCCCCGGAAGCGCGATCAGAACAAGTACTGTCACTTTCATCGCGACCACGGCCACGACACCTCCGAGTGCCGCCAGCTTAAGGACGAAATCGAAGACCTTATCAAGCGCGGCTATCTTGGACGGTTCGTGCGCCGGAATGAAGAGCGCCCCAGACGCCGAGAGCGTACTCCCGAGCAGCCGATCAACAATGAGCCCAATGGGCAGGAGATCAACGTGATCGCGGGAGGCTTCGGCGCAGGCGGCGAAAGCACTCGAAGCCGACGCGACTACGCAAGGCGAGTGCATGTCGTAGATAGGCCCTCTGCACCTCGGCCGGCTCCATATCCCGCCAGTCCCGCACGCGCACAGCCCGAGGAGGCTATAACCTTCTCGGATGAAGATCTTGTAGGGGTTACGACCCCACACACCGATGCGTTGGTCATTTCGGCCACCATCAACCACTGTAATGTGCGCCGGATTCTGGTGGATAATGGAAGCGCCCCTGATGTCTTGGCTTACGACTGTTTTGTCCTCATGGGCCTGAGAACCGATCAACTCACCCCTGTAAACTCGCCTTTGTTCGGCTTTTCGGGAGTTTCGGTCCAGCCCATGGGAAGGGTTCGCCTCCCAATCACCTTAGGGACGGCTCCAAGGGTTGTGACCAAGATTGTTGACTTCTTGGTCATCAACAACATGCCTGGATACAACGCCATCCTCGGCAGAGGTCTGATCGGGCGTATAAAAGCAGTACCTTCGTCACTCCATCAGAAGATGAAGTTCCCTACTCCGAGCGGAGTTGGTGAAGTGCTCGGGTGTCAGCGCGAGTCTCGCCGTTGCTATGTCCTCTCCTTAAGAGACAAGCAACCACTCGCTGATCCAGCCCCTCCAACGACCGATCAACCTTCCACCAGCCGAGGAACGCCTGCTGAAGATTTAATCCCCGTCCAGGTAGACGAAGACCCCGAACACGTCCTATACATTGGCGCCTTGCTGACAGAGGCCGAGCAGCAGCGCTACACAGCCTTCCTGCTGGCCAATTTGGACGTGTTCGCCTGGTCTGATGATGAGCTTCCGGGCATTCCCCCGGAGGTAATGGTCCATCGCCTCCGTTTGGATCCCCGGATCCCACCAGTTCAGCAAAGGAGGCGACCTGTGAACCGAGAACGGCAGACCGTGATTCAGGATCACGTAGTCAAGAGCCGAACTGTTGGGCTCCTCCGAGAAGCCCAATACCCAAGATGGATCTCCAACGTGGTCCTCGTACGCAAGGCCAACGGTAAATGGCGTGTGTGCGTGGATTACAAAGATCTCAATAAAGCAACGCCCAAGGACAACTTCCCTCTGCCGCGCATTGACCAGCTGGTGGATGCTACTTCCGGTCACGAGCTTCTCAGCTTTTTGGATGCCTACTCTGGTTACCACCAGATCAGTATGCATCCCCCGGATCAAGACGCCACGACGTTCGTCACAGACCTAGGCTTATACTGTTTTACCAGAATGCCTTTCGGTCTAAAGAACGCGGGCGCAACTTACCAGCGGCTGGTCAACAAGATGTTCGAGCAGCAGATCGGGCGCAACATGGAAGTCTATGTGGATGACATGCTGGTCAAAACGCTTCCGAGCATTGACCACATTTCCGACCTCCAGGAAACTTTCGCAACTCTGCGAAAGTACAATATGAAGCTCAACCCTGCCAAGTGCGCGTTTGGTGTTCGGTCGGGCAAGTTCCTCGGTTTCCTCGTGTCAAACAGAGGAATAGAGGCAAACCCGGAGAAAATCCAAGCCGTGCTTGAGATGAGCAGTCCAAAGACAGTGCGCGACGTCCAACGTCTGACAGGGCGTCTTGCGGCACTGAACCGGTTCATGTCCCGAGCAGCGGAAAGAAGTTTTAACTTCTTCAAGTTGCTCCGAGGCCCTAAAAGCGCCTCAAGCAAGGGGGGCAAGTACGGTGGACTGACGAATGCGAGGTGCCTTCACCGAGCTGAAGGCATATTTGGCAGCCCCTCCTGTTCTCTCAAAGCCTGTGCTCGGGGAACCTTTGTTTGTACCTTTCGTTACCGAACACTCCATCAGCGCAGTCTTGATCAGAGAAGTAGGAGCGGCGCAGCATCCAGTATACTACATCAGCAGGGTCCTCCAAGAATCTGAAAGGAGGTACCCCAGAGCAGAAAAACTCGCCCTTGCTCTCGTCACGGCTGCTCGGAAGCTTTGGCCCTATTTTCAGGCCCATTCCGTTACGGTTCTAACCGATCAGCCGCTGAAATCCATTCTTCAGCGGCCGGAGGCTTCCGGCAGGTTGGTTAAGTGGGCGATAGAGCTTGGTGAGTTCGACATCAGCTTTCGACCGAGGACGGCGGTCAAGGCGCAGGCACTAGCAGACTTCGTGGCGGAATGTACCCTCCCGGCCGAGCAGGATCCACCGTTGGCAGACGAACCCCCATGGGAGCTCTACGTCGACGGATCCTCTTGCGTCACAGGGAGTGGGGCTGGTTTGGTCCTCACCTCCCCGGAGGGGTTAGAGTTCCAATACGCCCTCCGTTTCCGCTTTCCGGCCTCCAACAACGTAGCCGAGTACGAAGCTTTGCTGTCCGGTATCCGCATGGCTAGGCACCTTGGAGCCATTTGGCTTAGAGTCTTTAGTGACTCCCAATTGGTTGCCAGCCAGGTGAGCAGGCAGTTCGGAGCGAGGGAACCCCGCATGGCTCAATACCTCCAACAGGTCAAGAGCCAAGCAGAGGGCCTCATATACTTCGAAGTTATACATGTTCCACGGGAGCAGAATGCGCGAGCTGATGCACTGGCCAAACTGGCATCTTCAGGTGACATCGCCCCTTCCCGCTCCGTGTTTATTGAAGAGCTCGCCTTACCGAGCACGGAGGTAGATGTAGCAGCCATAGAAACGGGCCCACCAACTCCGAGTTGGGTGGACCCTCTCTTGGCGTACTTACTCCGGGGAGAGCTTCCGCCCGAACAGGGCGAAGCTCGGAGAGTCAGAATGCGTTCTCAGCATTTTACCCTCGTAGAAGGCAAGCTGTACCGACGGTCCCTTTCAAGACCTCTTCTGTGTTGCCTCAATCCTGAGGAAGCCCTTGCGGCCACAGAAGAAGTCCACGAGGGGCTGTGTGGTAGCCACCTGGGGGGCAGAACGCTAGCGCGCAGCATTATCCGAGCAGGGTTCTGGTGGCCTTCTCTTCCGAAGGATTGCATCTCCTTCGTCAGGAAATGTCCAGAATGCCAAAAGTTCGGAGAGATCATCAAGCAGCCTGCCGAACAGCTTCACAGCTTGTTCGAGCCGCGCCCTTTCGCCAGATGGGGCATTGATATCTTGGGTCCCTTTCCAGAGGCCCAAGGACGGAAGAAGTTTCTGTTCGTGGCCATCGATTACTTCACCAAATGGATCGAGGCCGAACCTGTTGCCACAATCACCGAACAAGCCGCATGGAAGTTCGTCTGGAAGAACCTTCTCTGCAGGTTTGGCATCCCAAGGGTGATCACCTCTGACAACGGGAAGCAGTTCGACAGCACCTTCTTCAAGCAGAAATGCATCGAGCTCGGGATCTACAACCACTTCACCTCCGTGGCTCATCCCCAGGCTAACGGTTTGGTCGAAAACGCCAACCGAACACTGCTGCATGGGATCCGCACAAGAGTGGAGGCTACAGGTGGATCATGGATTGATGAGCTCCCTAACGTCCTTTGGTGTCACCGAACGACTGCTCGGGTAGCTACAGGGGAAACACCTTTCCACTTGGCCTACGGCTCAGAAGCAGTTGTACCTCTGGAAGTAGCCCTTCCAACCATCCGAACAACCCACTTCGACGAAGCCGCCAATAACTGTGCTCTTCGAGAAAACTTGGACATGCTTGGCGAACGACAAAGCGACGCCAGCATTCGCCTCATTTCTTATCAGCAACGACTCGCACAGTACTACAATGCGCAAGTTCGGGAAAGGCGGTTCAATGTGGGAGATTTGGTTTTGCGCCGCTGTTCGGCTTCGGATCCCCGAAGAGCAGCCGGCAAACTTGCCATCAAATGGGAAGGACCTTATCAGGTCACCCATGTCCTCGGAAAAGGCTCATATAAGCTAACTACCCCTAGTGGCGAAGCCATACCCAGGACTTGGCATGTCTCTAATCTTATGGCTTATCATTTATAAAAGCCTCCTTTCAGCATCCTACCTCACTCCTCCCTACTCCTGTTGTTTCATAAGCATTTGGCATATACACCTGATCGGAACCTCCTTTACGGTTCCCAACGATCTGCGTCTTACGTGCAACGCTTATGAAGCTAGCGGATTCCGATCCGAGCAGGAGTAACCACAAAAAGGGAGAAGATAGAGAAAGTGAAGCTATAGACAAGCTCATGAGCAAAAGATTTCATTTACATAAAGTTTTGTGCTTACAAGCAGGCCCTCCTTGGCCGCGGTTACAAAAGGAGAGTACAAGAAGGACATGGAGCAGGAGAAGACTAAGGAGCCTGTTCGGAAGGACCAACATCTTCACCTGAAGAGGGCATCCGCCCAGACTGGAATTGTGCGAAGCGCACACCGTCTAAACGGACGTCTTGAGTGCGACGTCGGCATTCCCGAACAGCAGCCTCGAAGGCTTCTCGGGCACGTTCAACCCAGGAAAGCCGCTCTCCGACCTCCTTCCCAGCATTGAGACCCACCCTGTAGTAGCGGGCCCCATACTGCTCCAAGTCTTCCTTGTATTCTGGCCCAGCCTTGTAGTCAGCAACGGCACGGACCTCCGCATCTACTACCACCTTGGCCAGGGCGTCCTTCTCGGCCCGCGCCAAGGTAGCATCCAGCTTCGCAGCCTGGAGGGCAGTTTTGAGGTTCTTCACCTCCTCCTCCAATGCTGCCTCACGAGCTTTATGCCTCGCAGAGAGGTCCTCGCAGAAAGCTGCCTACGCCTCATGGAGATACCTCTGTCTCTGGCCCCGAACAGCCAGAGCCTTCAGAACGCCCAGCGACTTGGACAGCCCATCTGCGAGCGCCTCCAGATCAACATCGCTCAACCCATCTTCCCCTTGACCCTCTGGGTGGTAACCTTCCATTGACCTCTCCGGAGTCTGCTCGGAAGGAAGGTCCAGGCACCTTGCTAGCTGGTCAAGATGAGAAGTAGTGGGGCTCGCGGGCAACTTTCTTGGCACGTTCTCCATACGTCGAAGGGTCGCCTCCAACGCTGCCACAGAGGGATCTTCTGGAAGCCTCTTGAGCAGCGCTTCACTAAGGGGTCTTCGGTCGTCGTCGGACTCTTCAGCCCGAACAACGCCCCCAACATCCGCAGCCTCCCCCCCAGCAACTTCAACCACCTTGGAGGCAGCATCTACATTAGCAACGACCTCGGTGGGGGGCATGGGGGGCAGGATACCCCCGGTGGTAGCAGCAACCTCCTCGGACGTCCCCATCGTCACAGCCACTTTTTCAGTGGCCCTTATAGCAGGAGCCACTTCCTGTCCTTCGGACGGAGTTGCGCTTGGCGCCAGAGCTACCGCGCTGCTAGCTACCAGCCCAGCAAGGGCAGAAACCTCCGCCGCATCAGCGTCCTCCTCCCACCGAGCAGGAGACACCGCAACTTCTCCACTCCTCCTGGAAGAAGCCCCGGCAGTGTTGCTGGCAGCACCGTGCTCGGCACCACCAACGTTGGAAGCATCAGAGGGCTCCCTATCCTTCGAGCAGGTGGAGCCCCTGGCCTCTCCTCCAGCAGGGCTCCCGGACCCTTCGCTTACGATGACGAGCCCCAGCTCGGTCGCCATCTGCTGCGCGACCTCTGGGCGCGTCGCGGAGGCCACCCGTGGCACTCCCCGATCGGCCGACTCTACAGCTTACTTTTCTGTGCAGCAGCAACTGCGCCTCTTCTTCTTCCTCTTCAGTCCTCTCCTCGTCACGTGGAGGAGTATCTTGGACCATCTTCTTCTTCTTCGAATACGGAGCTGTTCTGCCTCCTCCGAGCTCTCGTCGAACAAAATTGACCTCTTCTTTGCGGAAGCAGAAGGCCAACTCACCCCGTCACCTTTTTCGGAGGAGTCCGAGCTCCAGCCGAAACCACCTCCTTGGTGGCCTTCTTCTTCAGGCGAATCCTCCCTGGCCCCTTTTCAGGGGCCCGTGCCTTGGCTGGACGCTCCTCGGCAGACGGAGGAGCAACGAGTGCCGTTGTCACTGCGGTGCCAACCCTCACTGCAGAGGGAACCCGAACAACAGCAGCGACGTCGTCGTCCTCATACACCATATGCGCCAGAACAGGGATCTGCTCGGAAAAATCCTCATTCGCCTCCTAATCCCTTCTAGCCTCCAGCTCCGCGGAAGCTGCACATAAAGAAAAGAAGAAGAGGAAGAGTTAGAGTGAGGTCACTAAAACCAGCGAGTAAATGACCAAGAGTCCGTATACTTACTCCACGGTTTGCTCAGGCCGTATTTGACGAGCAGGAACTCGGTCACGTAGCCTTCTCCATTTCGAACACCTGCTCGGAGAAGTTGGTCCGATGCCCTTGCCTCATCCTGGATCAGCTTCGGAAAGCTATCCTTCCCCGCCGAACGGATGACAGTGGGGAATCCCCACTCAGCACCACCCCGGTGGCGCACAAAAAACAGCCTGTCCATCCAACCCTTGTTGTTGGAATATTTGTTGGACAGCCCGATGTGCATCCGGTCTGTTCAGTGCTTTGCGTAGTAAATATCTGCTCCTGATGCCCGAGAAGCAGATAACTTGAAGTGAGCTCGGAAAACATCCGCCGAGCCCCGGATCTCTTTAATCTTGTAGATGACGCCGAAGATGCAGATGTATCTCCAGGTGTTGGGCGTCAGTTGTATTGGAGAAATGCCCCAGCAGTTCAGGAGCGCCTTCGCCACTTCCGGCGGCGGTAGCTGATAACTACACAATTTTCAGTGTTAAATCTCATACATATAGTTGATTCTAGACGTCTTCTGTCTGTAAATAATGTGCGTTTGATTTTAATTCTCATTTTCATCCATTAATAAGTTTTCGAACATATTAGTTAAATAATTAGAATACACTAGTTAGATTTTAATAAAATAAAGTCAATGATTTTTTGAATAGTTTGACTAATAAAAGTGTTTTCTTTTTCAGGTACATTGTACATAAATAATTGGTTTCTTATCATTTTCGTAAATATTTTCTAAAAATCCTTGTAAATTCGTATGTAAATAAATCAGTTTTAAATGGATAAAACAAACCCCACCCAATCCCAATAAATAAATAATAAAATTTTTCACAAATACCCCACCATACCAATTCTAGCATGCCACATACCTCCTCCTCATGGGCCCATTGCACCAACATCCATTTTTTCATCCCATGGATCCATTTTACCTTTTTTCTCATTTAAATAGAATAGGCCACGCATATTTTAACTTGTGCTATTTTCATCTTGGAGGCGGTGTGGAAGCTGCTGGATGGTGGAGCTCTGGTTTGAAGGCTGGCGGTTTTAGGGCTGGCGCATGCTGCTGAAGAAGCGGCTGGGTTGGGCCTCCTGTGCAGATGGCAAGCGCCTGAGGAGGTGCAGGCGCGCATGAAGCTGGGGCGGCTAGCTGCTGGCTGCGGCCAGATCTGGGCAGGCGATGGGCGGTGCAGGGCCTGGGCGGCCAGCGCCCAGGTGAACCGGATCTGGAGGCACAAGGCGGCTGGGCGTGCTGCTGGTGTGGGTGCGGCCAGGCCAGGATGATGGTGGGCTGGCGCTGGCGATTTGGGCGGGAAGGAGGCGAAGCTGCTGAGGTGGCCTGGCGATGGTGATCCTGGGCTGGGCGGCCTGCTGAGCTGCCCAAGGCAGATCTGCTGAGCGCTGGCTGGGCGTCTGGGTGTACGGCTGGCGTGGAGGCCGTGTGCTGCTGGCTGTGCGCTGAAGCTGACTGGGCAGGGCGGTGCAGAGCAACTGTGTTGCGGACCAGAAGCTGCTGAGGTGGTGCGGCCGAAGCTGCTGAGGTGGCGATCCGCGCGTTGGTGATCCAGGAGGCGGGAGCAGGAGCTCACAAAAAGCAAGGGTGCCTATATAAAGGGACCCCAAAGGTCCTCCGAGGGGGGTCGGCTGTGAGCTTTGGTTGGTTAGAATTTTTAGAAATTTTAGTTTACTATTCCCTGTTTTTTTTCTGTTCTTCCAGACTTCGCAGAGCAGGGAGGGTGGGGGTTCAAGTTCTTGGATTTTTTTTCTCTTATTTTCCCTGTAATTTCCCTGTTTGAGCAGAGCAGAGAGGGAGTGTTCTTGAGGCTGGTTCGGCCATTAGGAATTTCTGAGAATTTAATTTCCCTTTCATTCTGTATTTCCTGTTCTTCTATAGTTTAGAGGAGTGAGGTTCGGATTTCTTTTAGAAATTCTTGTTCTTATTGTTTTACTCTTCACCAGTGCTAGATGAAAATTCGCTTCTGCATTTAATTTCCATGTTCTTTGTGTTGAAGAACTCCATCCCGAGGCGATTATCTCAGTTCATCTGAGTTTTTCTTTGTTCATTTGGTTCTGTAAAAAAAAAAATATCTGAGATCATCTGTCTTGCTTTCCTTTTGGCTGCTGTGTGAGAGGAGATCGTGAGGCCCCTGGAAGGAACCGACCCAATGGAATTAGTTTCCCTTTTATTTCACTGTGTTTTCTTCTTCTGTGTTGTGAGAAGAACGATTGCTGTTTGGTGGCGGCTGTCATTTGGAGCATATGAAGAACCCCAATGCTGTCTACATTAGAGAAGGTACACAGCAATCAGGATTTCCTTTCCTTGGTTAATTTGGATAGTTTCAGAATTGTTCAGCGTCTGGGAGTAGCAGAAAGCTTCTGAGAGAGAGAATCTGATTTTCTTCTTTATGTCTTTCTTCTGTGAGCTTTCTACTTCATTGGTGTTATTCTTCTTCGGTCCGGACAGATAAGGAGTTTGGCATTGAGGTTTTAGATTTCTTCTATTGTTCTCTTACTTAAGCATAATAGATGGTGAAGGAGATGACTGTGTTTGTACTTGTTGTTCTGAAGTTTATGGCATCGTACTGTCTTCTCTATTTTTCATCCCTCAAGTTGAGGGTACAGTGATTTGAACCTCTCATATTATTTTCAGTGAAAAGAGTGTTTAATTCGATGTGTCATCAAGAGTTCTTAGTTCAATTTTAACGCATTGATAATTAAAGATTTGTTGGGTTTAGTTGATTAGTGTCACAATAAATTTCTGTTTCTCAAGTTTCTGTTCGATCTTTGAGAGTTACGATTACTAAGTATTCATCCCTCGAGCTGTGAGGGTACAGTGATATCAAATTTCTTCTCATTTAAATTCCACTTGTTCTTTCATTAAGTTTGATCTGTCAAGAAGGTGAGGGATTTGATCGTGTTGTTCATACATTCATTTTAATGCATTGTCGATAGAATAGAGATTTCAAGTCAAAGTAGTTTTAATTCAAGCTTTATTCAGTCTCCCTGTGGAAATGACCTGTTCTCACCATTGTGCTAGTTCCTTTTTGATTTTAAATCTGTGAGACAGTTTAGAGAGGTGAGCTTGTTGCTATGTGCAAGGAACTCTAGACAACGGAATTGCACAATCAACAAAGCGCGCGTATCAGTAGCCGGAAGCCCGCCTCCAAGTGATCCACGAGAGGAGGAGGCAGCCTGGTTTGTTCACCAGGAACGACTCCCCCTCCTTCGCGTCGATGATTTCATACTCGTCGCCGATCCTGAAGCGCTCACGGAGTCCGCCTGTAATGGCGGTACCGTGGTCCGCTGCCCGCAGCGACGATCACCCCGCTTGCTCCGGCAATGGCCTTCCCTCTGCTCGCCATCGCTAGAAGAGTCGCAGGAAGCAGCAGCAGTAAGAGGAGACGAAGAAGATGGTGGAAAGCTAGGCAGGCAAGGAAACTCAAGGGCTGGAATGCAGGAAGGTTTTCGTAGGCGTGGCTCCCACCTTTGCCTCCTCCCCTCCTTATAAGGAAAGGGGAGGGAGCGAAATTCGAGGCGGGCCTCAAAACGCCGCTCCTTCCAGTTTCGGAAATTCCCCCTCGGGTACAGCGTCGGCGGCCGTTCTAACGCAACAACGACGCTCCTGGCTCGACATGGCTTAGCACCCATCATGACGGGTTAGCCGTTTGACAGGACCCCAAGCGGTGGCACCCCGCAATGGGCCATCGCATTAAATGTGGAAGCGACGCCCTCAAAGCGCTCGTCTCACCGAGCCACTCGAGAGCGTGGGGGGCAAGTGTGGTGGCCAAATCTGGTCACCTAGGCCCATGATGGCCCATTACGGCTCTCTCTTTTTCTGTCAACAAACGTGGCACCATCTCTAGAGGCCACGCCCTCATCAGGGTGATTCGAAGACCTCCAGTGTATGATCCCTGTGATCGTAAGTTGTCAAGCGCCGCAGCGGCATATCCCTGAGCAGGTCATCTGCCCTCCCATACCGAACAACTGCGGACGGCTTCCGAACAGGGATGTTAATCCTGCTGCGCGGAACAACCCTGGATATCACCGAACAGCACGTTCGACCCCCCATGTGGGTCACCTGCTCGGAAGGTGTGTCCAGAGGGTGCCGAGCAGGTTCTTGGGCTTACGCCGCGGTTATAACCGCCCCAGGCCGTGCGCTCCATCATCAAGAGGCACGAACTGCCTGGCATCCAATGGGCACCCGAGCTCATAACTCCTCCGTTATGTGCGCCCATCAAGGCGCCTTTTCAGGCACGATCTACCAACGTTGCGCACGTTCGCCTTGGCACCAACGCCTATAAAAGCACAGGTACAGTACCATGCACTGGTACGTTCTCCCTCACGCGAACACACTTTCATACTCCTAAGGGGTCTTCGGTCGTCGTCGGACTCTTCAGCCCGAACACTGCCCCCCAACATCCGCAGCCTCCCCCCCAGCAATTTCAACCACCTTGGAGGTTGCATCTACATTAGCAACCACCTCGGTGGGGGGCAGGATACCCCCGGTGGTAGCAACAACCTCCTCGGACGTCCCCGTCGTCGCAGCCACTTTTTCAGTGGCCCTTATAGCAGGAGCCACTTCCTGTCCTTCGGACGGAGTTGCGCTTGGCGCCGGAGCTACCGCGCTGCTAGCTACCAGCCCAGCAGGGGCAGAAACCTCCGCCGCATCAGCGTCCTCCTCCCACCGAGCAGGAGACTCCGCAACTTCTCCACTCCTCCTGGAAGAAGCCCCGACAGTGTTGCTGGCAGCACCATGCTCGGCACCACCAACGTTGGAAGCATCAGAGGGCTCCCTATCCTTCGAGCATGTGGAGCCCCTGGCCTCTCCTCCAGCAGGGCTCCCGGACCCTTCACTTACGATGACGAGCCCCAGCTCGGTCGCCATCTACTGCGCGACCTCTGGGCGCGTCGCGGAGGCCATCCGTGGCACTCCCCGATCGGCCGACTCTATAGCTTTACTTTTTATGCATAGCAGCAACTGCGCCTCTTCTTCTTCCTCTTTAGTCCTCTCCTCGTCACGTGGAGGAGTAGCTTGGACCATCTTCTTCTTCTTCCGAATACGGAGCTGTTCTGCCTCCTCCGAGCTCTCGTCGAACAAAACCGGCCTCTTCTTTGCGGAAGCAGAAGGCCAACTCACCCCGTCACCCTTCTTCGGAGGAGTCCGAGCTCTAGCCAAAACCACCTCCTTGGTGGCCTTCTTCTTCAGGCGAATCCTCCCGGGCCCCTTTTCAGGGGCCCCTGCCTTGGATGGACGCTCCTCGGCAGACGGAGGAGCAACGAGTGTCGTTGCCACTGCGGTGCCAACCCTCACTGCAGAGGGAACCCGAACAACGGCAGCGACGTCGTCGTCCTCATACACCATATGCGCCAGAACGGGGATCTGCTCAGTAAAATCCTCATTCGCCTCCTGATCCCTTCCAGCCTCCAACTCTGCGGCAGCTGCACATAAAGAAAAGAAGAAGAGGAAGAGTTAGAGTGAGGTCACTAAAACCAGCGAGTAAATGACCAAGAGTCCGTATACTTACTCCACGGTTTGCTCAGGCTGTATTTGACGAGCAGGAACTCGGTCACGTAGCATTCTCCATTCTGAACACCTGCTCGGAGAAGCTGGTTTGATGCCCTTGCCTCGTCCTGGATCAGCTTCGAAAAGCTATCCTTCCGCGCCGAACGGATGACAGTGGGGAATCCCCACTCAGCACCACCCCGGTGGCGCACAAAAAACAGCCTGTCCATCCAACCCTTGTTGTTGGAATATTTGTTGGACAGCCCGATGTGCATCCTGTCTGTTCGGTGCTTTGCGTAGTAAATATCTGCTCCTGATGCCCGAGAAGCAGATAACTTGAAGTGAGCTCGGAAAACATCCGTCGAGCCCCGGATCTCTTTAATCTTGCAGATGACGCCGAAGATGCAGATGTATCTCCAGGTGTTGGGCGTCAGTTGTATTGGCGAAACGCCCCAGCAGTTCAGGAGCGCCTTCGCCACTTCTGGTAGCGGTAGCCGGAAGCCCGCCTCCAAGTGATCCACGGAGAGGAGGAGGCAGCCTGGTTTGTTCACCAGGAACGACTCCCCCTCCTTCGCGTCGATGATTTCATACTCGTCGCCGATCCTTAAGCGCTCACGGAGTCCGCTGTAATGGCGGTACCGTGGTCCGCTGCCCGCCGCGACGGTCACCCTGCTTGCTCCGGCAACGGCCTTCCCTCTGCTCGCCATCGCTAGAAGAGTTGCAGGAAGCAGCAGCAGCAAGAGGAGACGAGGAAGAAGGTGGAAAGCTAGGCAGGCAAGGAAACTCAAGGGCTGGAATGCAGGAAGGTTTTTCGTAGGCGTGGCTCCCACCTTCGCCTCCTCCCCTCCTTATAAGGAAAGGGGAGGGAGCAAAATTCGAGGCGGGCCTCAAAACGCCGCTCCTTCTAGTTTCGAAAATTCCCCCTCGGGTACAGCATCGGCGGCCGTTCTAACGCAACAACGACGCTCCTGGCTCGACACGGCTTTGCACCCAACATGACGGGTTAGCCGTTTGACAGGACCCCAGGCGGCGGCACCCCGCAATGGGCCATCGCATTAAATGCAGAAGCGACGCCCTCGAAGCGCTCGTCTCACCGAGCCACTCGAGAGCGTGGGGAGCAAGTGTGGTGGCCAAATCTGGTCACCTAGGCCCATGATGGCCCATTACGGCTCTCTCTTTTTCTGTCAACAAACGTGGCACCATCTCCGGAGGCCACACCCTCATCAGGGTGATTCGAAGACCTCCAGTGTATGATCCCTGTGATCGGAAGTTGTCATGCTCTGCAGCGGCATATCCCCGGGCAGGTCATCTGCCCTCTCATACCGAACAACTGCGGACGGCTTCCGAACAGGGATGTTAATCCTGCTGCGCGGAACAACCCTGGATATCACCGAACAGCACGTTCGACCCCCCATGTGGGTCACCTGCTCGGAAGGTGTGTCCAGAGGGTGCCGAGTAGGTTCTTGGGCTTACGCCGCGGTTATAACCGCCCCAGGCCGCGCGCTCCATCATCAAGAGGCACGAACTGCCTGGCATCCCAATGGGCACCCGAGCTCATAACTCCTCCCGTTATGCGCGCCCATCAAGGCGCCTTTTCAGGCACGATCTACCAACGTCGTGCACGTTCGCCTTGGCACCAACGCCTATAAAAGCACAGGTACATTACCATGCACTGGTAGGTTCTCCCTCACGCGAACACACTTTCATACTCCAAAACCCCCTGCCTTGGAAGCCGGGTATTGACTTTGGCATCGGAGGGTTTCCCCGGACTTCACCGGGCCCCCTGATCCATTCTGGTTTTTGTAGGCTTTCGTCCACACCGGCATTCGTCTTCCCCATCTTCTCTAGTGGAGGCCCGTTTGGCTGGGGCGGAAACCTCCGCCACATCAGCGTCCTCCTCCCGCCGAGCAGAGACACCGCAACTTCTCCACTCCTCCTGGAAGAAGCCCCGGCAGTGTTGCTGGCAGCACCGTGCTCGGCACCACCAACGTTGGAAGCATCAGAGGGCTCCCTATCCTTCGAGCAGGTGGAGCCCCTGGCCTCTCCTCCAGCAGGGCTCCCGGACCCTTCACTTACGATGACGAGCCCCAGCTCGGTCGCCATCTGCTGCGCAACCTCTGGGCGCGTCGCGGAGGCCACCCGTGGCACTCCCCGATCAGCCGACTCTACAGCTTTACTTTTTCTGCGCAGCAGCAACTGCGCCTCTTCTTCTTCCTCTTCAGTCCTCTCCTCGTCACGTGGAGGAGTAGCTTGGACCATCTTCTTCTTCATCCGAATACGGAGCTGTTCTGCCTCCTCCGAGCTCTCGTCGAACAAAACCGGCCTCTTCTTTGCGGAAGCAGAAGGCCAACTCACCCCATCACCCTTCTCCGGAGGAGTCCGAGCTCCAACTGAAACCACCTTCTTGGTGGCCTTCTTCTTCAGGCGAATCCTCTCGAGCCCCTTTTTAGGGACCCGTGCCTTGGCTAGACGCTCCTCGGCAAACGGAGGAATAACGAGTGCCGTTGTCACTGCGGTGCCAACCCACACTGCAGAGGGAACCCGAACAACGGCAGCGACGTCGTCGTCCTCATACACCATAGGCGCCAGAACAGGGATCTGCTCGGCAAAATCCTCATTCGCCTCCTGATCCCTTCCAGCCTCCAGCTCCGCGGCAGCTGCTCATAAAGAAAAGAAGAAGAGGAAGAGTTAGAGTGAGGTCAATAAAACCAGCGAGTAAATGACCAAGAGTCCGTATACTTACTCCACGGTTTGCTCAGGCTATATTTGATGAGCAGGAACTTGGTCACGTAGCCTTCTCCATTCCGAACACCTGCTCGGAGAAGCTGGCCCGATGCCCTTGCTTCGTCCTGGATCAGCTTCGGAAAGCTATCCTTCCGCGCCGAACGGATGACAGTGGGGAATCCCCACTCAGCACCACCCCGGTGGCGCACAAAAAACAGCCTGTCTATCCAACCCTTGTTATTGGAATATTTGGTGGACAGCCCGATGTGCATCCGGTCTGTTCGGTGCTTTGCGTAGTAAATATCTGCTCCTGATGCCCGAGAAGCAGATAACTTGAAGTGAGCTCGGAAAACATCCGCCGAGCCCCGGATCTCTTTAATCTTGCAGATGACGCCAAAGATGCAGATGTATCTCCAGGTGTTGGGCGTCAGTTGTATTGGCAAAACACCCCAGCAGTTCAGGAGCGCCTTCGCCACTTCTAGCAGCGGTAGCCGGAAGCCCGCCTCCAAGTGATCCATGGTGAGGAGGAGCAGCCTGGTTTGTTCACCAGGAATGACTCCCCCTCCTTCGCATCGATGATTTCATACTCGTCGCCGATCCTGAAGCGCTCACGGAGTCTGCTATAATGGCGGTACCGTGTTCCGTTGCCCGCCGCGACGGTCACCCCGCTTGCTCCAGCAACGGCCTTCCCTCTGCTCGCCATCGCTAGAAGAGTCGCAGGAAGCAGCAGCAACAAGAGGAGACGAAGAAGAAGGTGGAAAGCTAGGCAGGCAAGGAAACTCAAGGGCTGGAATGCAGGAAGGTTTTTTGTAAGCGTGGCTCCCACCTTCGCCTCCTCCCCTCCTTATAAGGAAAGGGGAGGGAGCGAAATTCGAGGCGGGCCTCAAAACGCCACTCCTTCCAGTTTCGAAAATTCCCCCTCGGGTACAGCGTCGGCCGCCGTTCTAACGCAACAACGATGCTCCTGGCTCGACACGGCTTTGCACCCATCATGACGGGTTAGCCGTTTGACAGGACCCCAAGCGGCGGCACCCTGCAATGGGCCATCGCATTAAATGCGGAAGCGACGCCCTCGAAGCGCTCATCTCACCGAGCCACTTGAGAGCGTGGGGGGCAAGTGTGGTGGCCAAATCTGGTCACCTAGGCCCATGATGGTCCATTACGGCTCTCTCTTTTTCTGTCAACAAACGTGGCACCATCTCCGGAGGCCACGCCCTCATCAGGGTGATTCGAAGACCTCTAGTGTATGATCCCTTTGATCGGAAGTTGTCAAGCTCCGCAGCGGCATATCCCCGGGCAGGTCATCTGCCCTCCCATACCGAACAACTGCAGACGGCTTCCGAACAGGGATGTTAATCCTGCTGCGCGGAACAACCCTGGATATCACCGAACAGCACGTTCGACCCCCCATGTGGGTCACCTATTCGGAAGGTGTGTCCAGAGGGTGCCGAGCAGGTTCCTGGGCTTACGCCGCGGTTATAACCGCCCCAGGCCGCGCGCTCCATCATCAAGAGGCACGAACTGCCTAGCATCCCAACGGGCACCCGAGCTCATAACTCCTCCCGTTATGCGCGCCCATCAAGGCGCCTTTTCAGGCACGATCTACCAACGTTGCGCACGTTCGCCTTGGCACCAACGCCTATAAAAGCACAGGTACAGTACCATGCACTGGTATGTTCTCCCTCACGCGAACACACTTTCATACTCCGAAACCCCCTGCCTTGCAAGCCGGGTATTGACTTAGGCATCAGAGGGTTTCCCCGGTCTTCACCGGGCCCCCTGATCCATTTTGGTTTTTGTAGGCTTTCGTCCACACCGGCGTTCGTCTTCCCCATCTTCTCTAGTGGAGGTCTGTTTGGCTCCGGCCCAAACAGGATTAGACCACCACAGATAATAAGCCTTTAGATTGGATACATGCCAGGTTCAGGGTATGACTTTGCCGCTAGGGGTATCCAGCTTGTAAGATCCTTTCCCAATGTGTGACCTGATAAGATCCTTCCCATTTCGGGGCAAGTTTGTCGATTGCTCTTTGGGGATCCGATGCTGAGCAACGGCGCAGAACAAGCTCCCCTTCGAAGAAGCACCGCTCCCGAACTCGGAAGTTGTAGTATTGCGCTAGCCGTTGCTGGTAGGAGACTAGTCTGGTGCTGGAGTCGCTTTGACATTCGCCGAGCATGTCTAGGTTCTCTCTTAGCACGCAGTTGTTGGATGCCTCGTTGAAGTGAGTTGTTCGGATGGTGGGGAGAGCAACCTCCAGAGGCACAACAACTTCTGTGTCGTTGGCCAAGTGGAAGGGAGTCTCCCCAGTGGCTACCCTAGCAGTTGTTCGGTGACACCATAGCAAATTGGGGAGCTCTTCGATCCATGATCCTCCAGCGGCCTACACCCTTGTGCGTATCCCGTGGAGCAGTGTTCGGTTGGTGTTTTCAACCAGACCGTTTGCTTGGGGATGCGCGACTGAGGTGAAGTGGTTGTAGATGCCCAACTCTAAATACTTATGTTTGAAGAATGTGCTGTCGAATTGCTTTCCGTTGTCCGAGGTGATCACCTTCGAGACTCCAAACCGGCAAAGGACATTCTTCCATACGAACTTCCACGCGGCCTGGTCGGTGATCGTGGCAACGAGATCCGCCTCTATCCATTTGGTGAAGTAATCGATGGTGACGAACAAGAACTTCTTCCGACCTTGAGCTTCTGGGAACATAAAATGATGTCTATACCCCACCGAGCAAAAGGACGAGGTTCAAATAGGGTGTGAAGCTGTTCGGCAGGCTGACGGATAAGCTGCCCAAACTTATGACACTCCGGGCACTTCATTGGGTAAGACATGTAGTCCTTTTGCAGAGAAGGCTACCAGAATCTTGCTCGGAGGATGCTCTGCGCCAAAGTTCTTCCACCAAGGTGACTTCTGCATAGACCCTCATGTGCCTCTTCGACAACTGGTGCCACCTCGGAAGGACTGAGGCACCGTAAGAGAGGTATGGAGGGGGAACGTCGGTATAATTGGCCTTCGACTAGAGCGATCTTTTGGCAGTGCATCCTGATCTTGCAGGCTTCGACTTGGTCGGAAGGAAGCTTTCCCCAAAGTAGATAAGCCAAAAGAGGATCCTTCCAGCTCGGAGCTGGTTGGTCGGATTTGATGGCTGCTATATCCACTTCGGTGCTCGGCGAGGCGAGCTCTTCTATGAACATGAAAAGAGAAGGGGCGATGTCGCCAGAGGATGCTAGTCTGGCGAGCGCATCATCCTGCGTGTTCTGCTCTCGTGGGATGTGCACGACTTCGAAGTAGCGAAAGCCTTCTGTCTGGCGCTTGACCTGTTGGAGGTACTGCGCCATGCGGGGCTCTCTGTCTTCGAACTGTCCATTTACCTGGATGGCGACCAACTGGGAATCTCTGAAGGCTCGTAGCCAAAGTGCTCTGAGGTGCCTGGCCATACGAATCCCGGATAGGAATGCTTCATATTCTGGTGCATTGTTAGAGGCATTGAAGCGGAACCTAAGGGCATACTGGAATTCTAAACCTTCTGGAGAGGTAAGAACCAGGCCTGCCCTGCTTCCTGTAACACAGGAGGACCCGTCGACGTAGAGCTTCCATGGGGGCTCGTCCGCCTCTCGGTCGGAAGGGTGCATTCTGCCACAAAGTCCGCTAGCTCTTGCGCCTTAATGGCCGTCCTTGGACGGTAGCTGATGTCGAATTCCCCAACCTCGATGGCCCATTTGATGAGCCTACCGGAAGCCTCTGGTCACTGAAGGATGAGCTTCAATGGCTGGTCGGTTAACACCGTGATCAGATGGGCCTGGAAGTAGGGCCTGAGCTTCCGAGCAGCCGTAACGAGAGCCAGGGCGAGCTTCTCTGCTCGAGGATATCTCCTCTCAGCCTCTTGGAGCACCCTGCTTATATAATAGACAGGATGTTGTGCCGTTCCTTCTTCTCTGATTAGTATTGTGCTAATGGAATGTTCGGTGACCGAAAGGTACACGAACAGGGGTTCCCCGAGCACAGGTTTTGAGAGAACAAGTGGGGCGGCGAGGTATGTCTTCAGCTCAATGAAGGCCGCTTCGCAGTCCTCGGTCCACCATACTTGCCCCCCTTGTGGTGAGGCACCTTTGGGGGCTCGCAACAATTTGAAGAAGTTGAAGCTTCGTTCTACTGCTCGGGACATGAAGCGGTTGAGCGCCGCGAGCCGTCCAGTAAGCCGCTGGACATCGCGTACGGTCTTCGGACTGCTCATTTTAAGTATGGCTCGGATCTTCTCGGGGTTGGCCTCTATTCCTCGGTTAGAGACGAGGAAGATGAGGAACTTCCCTGAGAGTACTCCAAACACACACTTTGTTGGGTTGAGCTTCATGTTGTACCTTCGCAGGCTCGCAAAGGTTTCTTCGAGGTCGGTGATGTGGTCGGTGCTCGGGACCGTTTTGACCAGCATGTCATTGACGTAGACCTCCATGTTGTGCCCGATCTACTACTCGAACATCTTGTTGACCAGCCGCTTGTAGGTTGCTCCTACGTTCTTCAGACCAAACGGCATTATGGTGAAACGGTAGAGGCCGAGGTCGGTGACGAACGTCGTGGCGCCTTGGTCTGGGGGATGCATACTAATTTTGTGATTTGTGATAGCCAGCATACGCATCTAGGAAGTTGAGAAGCTCGTGCCCGGACGTAGCATCTACCAGCTGGTCGATGTGTGGCAACGGAAAATTATCCTTAGGCTTTGCCTTGTTAAGATCTTTGTAGTCCACACATACGCGCCATTTGCCATTGGCTTTGTGTACGAGGACCACATTGGAAATTCACCTTGGGTACTGGGCTTCCCCCAGGAGCCTAGTCGCTCGGCTTGTGACGACGTGATCATGGATCATGGTCTTCCATTCCCTGTTGACTAGTCGCTGCCTCTGCTGGATAGGTGGCACCCTCAGGTCAAGGTTGAGACGGTGGGTCATCACCTCGGGAGGAATTCCGGGCAGCTTGTCATCCGACCATGCAAATACATCCAAGTTGGAGAGGAGGAAGGCCCTGTAGCATTGCTGTTCGGCCTCCGACAAGAGTGCGCCAATGTATAGGACGTGTTCGGGGTCGTCGTCCACCCGCACCAGTAGTAGATCTTCGGGGGGAGTTCCTCGACTGGTGGAGGGCTCGCTTGTCATTGTGGGCAGCCCCTCTGGGTCTATGACGGGTCGTTTGTCTCGCAAGGAGAGAATGTAACACCGCCGTGACTCTCATTGGCTGTCGAGCACCTCCCCGACGTCGTGCGGAGTAGGGAACTTCATTTTCTGGTGCAAGGAAGAGGGTACTGCTCGGATGCGGCCGATCAGGCCCCTTCTGAGGATGGCGTTGTACCTTGGCATGCTTCTGATTACCAAGAAATCTACCATTTTGGTTGTAGCCCTTGGTTCTGTCCCTAGGGTGATTGGTAGATTTATCCATCCCATAGGATGCACCGAGGCCCCAGAGAAGCCGAACGTAGGCGATTCTACCGGGGTGAGTTGGTCGGCTTTCAAGCCCATGATGAGAAAACAGTCGTAAGACAATACGTCTGGGGCACTTCCATTATCCACCAGTATATGACACATGGTACAATGGTTGATGGTGGCCGTGACGACCAGCGCATTAGTGTGAGTCGTAACCCCAACAAAATCATAGTCCAAGAAGGTGATTGCCTCCTCGGAACTTGCGTGTATCGGACTAGGATAAGGTGTTGGTCGTGGCACTGGGGGCCGCTTGACCTGGTGCACCAGATGAGCGTAGTCGCATCGACTTTGGCTGCTCTCCCCGCCTACACCGAATCCTCCCGCGATCACATTGATCTCCTGCCCATTTGGCTCGTTGTTGATAGGCTGCTCGGGGGTGCATTCTCGGCGTCTTGGGCGATCTTTGTTCCGGCGTACATAGCACTCTAAGTACCCGTGCTTGATCAAGGTCTCAATATCGTCCTTGAGTTGGCGGCACTACGAGGTGTCGTGGTTGTGGTCGCGGTGAAAGTGACAATACTTATCTTGGTTGCGCCTACGGGGATCGGAGCGCATCCTGGGTGGCCACCGAACATATTGCTCATCCCGGATTTCAACCAGGATCTGTTCGGGGGCCACTGTGAGGGGGGTGTACTCGGTGAAGGGGTGTGGTCGGCGTGGCGAATCCCCGTTGTGTCGGCCCTTTTTCCGTTCTCGGTCAGGAATGTTGTCGAAAGGCCTCTTCTTGTCCGCCTGCTCGCCCTGCTCTGCTCGGCCAGCGGAAAGGCTCTCCTCGTACGCGGCGTGGTGCTGGGCAGTGGAGAGGAGCTCGGCCAGAGTGGTCGGCTGCTGAACTCCTAACATCCTCTAGAGGAAGCCATCACGAGTGCCCTGGATGAGGGCACTTGTAAGGCCCTCGAAATTTGTTACATTTTTGTATTGCATGTAAATAATTCATGTTGTGTATGTACGTATGTAAATATCTACGTAAGTACTAGCTAGTATACTATTGCATGCATGTGTATAAATTAGATGTAAATAATGTACAAAGGATATGATGGTAGTGTGTGCGTAATAGTATACATATGACATATATAGGTATAAGATGTACATGGTTTCTGCATGTTTTAGAGTTCTGGCCGAAGGCCAGATTGGCGTCAATATCAACAGACGTCGATGTGGTGTCGACATCAACCATATGGACGCCAACACTAACCCAACGTCCAGCGATGTGGACGCCAACTTCTCTGACCTGCATGCGTTGCAGAGCCCAGAATTTCGGGAGCAAGCTAGCTCACCCATTGGGGAGCTGTCTCCAACGGTCTGAAAGCCCTCTTGTCTGACCTGCGTGAGAGGAGAGCTCCTCTCCTCTATATACAAACCCCTATTTCAACCCTCAGCCCTCTCTTGGCTCTTTGCAAATAGAAGAAGACAAACCCTAGTTTTTGTGAGAAGGACCTGTCTTTGCAAGCCTAGATCCGGGAATTTGGAGCTTCATCCGGCCATCTACAACGACTGGAAGATAGCTGGAGCATCAGGGAAGGTTTCCCCGATCTCTCTTTGGTGTCTACATCAGTCAAGAACCCGGAGGAAGGTGTTATTGGAGGCTTCTTGGGACTGCCCAAGGAGAGCTTCACCGCCATTTTAGATCCACTTGTAGTATTTTCAGAGGCAAGTAACCCTCACCCTCCGTCCATGTAGATGTCAAGTAGGGTTTTATAAATTTTATGTATTTTTCCTCGCGTCCTAGATCCCCCTTTCACCTTTGCATTTGAGTTCGGTCTATGTTTCTGCACAGACAGGAACTTGGTGTCAATGCCCTTGACGCCGAGATCCCTGGTGTGCGTCCAGCGATCTTGCCGTCCACTCCTGGAACGGCCAGAGACCGCCGCCAAGTTCGTCTGGACAGAATAGTGAACTGTTCTGCCCTTCTATATGATTAATTTCGACGTGTTTTGCGATGAGGATATAATGTAATTCTTATATGCTATGTATACTAGCTAATGTGATGAATGGGAGAATGAATGTACATTTATTTTGTGGGTGGTTGAGTTTATTCGTCTATCTAATGTGTATGCGAAAAGAATGGCAATGTGTATTCACCATGATTCTAATGATCCGTGCCAAAGTTTTGTTGCCTAAATTTGTTAGACCATGTATGCATGATCCTATATGTGCTCTGAGTTTCTGGCATTTTCCCCCTGCTTATATGGTTATTGAAATTTCTGTTTTGGGAAATAGAAATCATGCATAGGTCATGTTAAATTTCCAATAAATTACGTATTGCTCGGTAAATTCGGGAATAAATTCTATGACCCTGTGCATGCTAGGGTGCAGACAGTGAGCTGTTAAAATTTGTGATTTTGTTCAACTCCATGTTAATTTGCATTATGAATAATAATGTGAAATTGATGTTAAATTTTATGTAACTGCATTTTGAGTCAGAAAAATCTGAAAAATTTCATGTGGAATCATAAACCTGAGATCAGCATGTGGTTAAATTTTCAAGTTATTTGGACAATTATATAGTGAAATATGAATTTTTCCATGCGAGAAATGTGAAAAAGAAAAATGCATGCTAATGTGGGAATAATGTGATATGTGTGTGTGATCTGATTTGTGCAAATTCTGAAACATGTAATCCCTGTTAACTGTAGAATCATGTTAGGAAAACAGAGCCCTTGTGTGAGTGAGAAAATGAATGAGAGGCAAGTGTCATGTGTAAAGATATGTGTTAAAAATCGGTAAATGTGTAAATTGTGCCAAGTGTGACACTGCTTCCATAAAGGGCAGTGGAACCGTATCAGGGAAAAGTCCCCCTGAGAAGGTTCAATGTGTTGTGATCCTAAGGGCATTAGGATGAAATCCTGGAGGTGGACAAGTACCACTGGTTAGGGTGGAGACTTGTTCTCCCGGTCTGCGCAGTCCAAGAGTCGTCACTGTGTTGCCTAGGTGGCGTCTATGTGTATGTGATGTGATGTGTCCTTCTTATGGTGGTTTGGACTATGTGTCACGGCACTAAAGTGTAAAATGTGAAATGCGAAATGTGATAGTGACCATGTGCAAATTGTGTAGTGTGAACAATGTGTAAATGTGTAATGTGTAAAGTATGAAATATGTGAATTAGAAATTGTGTAAAAATATGAAACCAAAAATGTGAGGATGTGAAATTGAAAACCCATGATATGATGATCTGAAATCATGTTAGAACAGCAACATAAATGTGGTTATGATTTTGTGCTACATATGTACAATGCGTAGAACCCATGCTACGGACAATCCTTACCTATGTGTAAACCATTCCATGTGTGTATGCCTGCACGTTGTGGTTTGAATGAGAATGTAGCTTTCATGTGTTAGATTGTAAAGTGTTAAGCCACATCAAAACAGCAAGCTTAAAGCATGTGAAATGGTTATGTGCATGTATACGAATGAGTAGTAACCATGTTAGCAATGTGTTCTTTCATGTATGTAAGCTAGTCATGCTAGATTGCTCTCATGTTTTAGTTTAAATTGAAAGTAGAACCTTCATGTGTAGGAATGATTAGAGAGCATGTGGTAGGAGATTTTGATTTAGAAAATCTGAAAGCATGAATCATGTGTTCATTAGTAGAATTTCCAAGATAAGGTTGTCAATTTCAATGTCACGCATGCTATATGTTGTGTCTTGTGAATGTGTATGTAAAACCTGCTATGATATGTACATGTATGGTATGTGTAGAGTTATTTGCTGAGTCTTTTAGACTCATTACTTGCTTCGGCGTACAGGTGTAGTAGGTGACACACCTTTGGAAGAGACCGTGGAAAGCGACTCCGAGCGCGGGAGTAGCTAGTTTGTTGGAGCTTAGTTGTGACTTTTGGCATTTTGATGTATGTAATTGCAACATTGTACTAGCATTATCATGGACAAATGTACAAGTGTGGAAAATTATGTATTTGATTTTCAGCAAATTTAATTATGTGGACTTTTAGTTCTTTAAATGTCATCGAATCATGTATGTTAAATGTGGATGATGAATGAAATGAAGACAGTGGTTCTTTTACTTCCGCTACTCTGTTCTTATATTCACGTGTATCTCAGCTGAATGTTATTGTTGGGTAAATGTCCCACTGTGATGACGCTCGCTATACCGACGTGGGTTGGTATAACCGTACCGGTATAATGAGGGTCGCCACAGCACTGGTGGCTAGTGGGACGTCCAGGCGTGGGATGTGAAGCGCCTTGGTCCGAAAATATTTAATGTAGTCCCAGAGTGCCTCGCCCCTCTTTTTCTGAACAGACAGAAGTGAGGCCGCCGTGCGCGGCTGCGATTTTCCGCCCAGGAAGTTGTCCCGGAAGGACTTTTTCAACTGGTGGGAGGATGGGATGGAGTCCGCGGGGAGGGTCTTGAACCATGCTCGCGCAGTCTCCTTTAATGTGGCCGGGAAGGCCCGGCACTTGGCCGCGTCTGATGCTCCGTGGAACACCATGTGCGACTCAAACCCATGGGCGTGATCCGTTGGGTCGGAGGTGCCGTCGTAGGGCGCGATGGAAGGCAGGGGCAGCTTCGGGGAGACCCGGGCCTCCAGGATCTCGGCGGTGAACGGGGAGCGGAAGTCCAGGTCGTCGTCCCCCAAAACTCTACCCTCTGCCCTCTGGACCATCGCGTCCATGCGGCATTCGAGGTCGACGACGCAGCAAAGACGTCTGGCTAACTCCTGGTCGGAGTGAACAGAGCCCTCACAGTTGGACCCATGGGAGTTGGCGCCGACGACGGAGCGCAGAGGAAGAGGGGCTACCGCGGACCGGCGGGGAGAGTTGTCCCGCCGCTCCGGTGTTCGGGGTGCCGATGGGACCCGTGAGCATCGGGCCGACTCCTCGCGATGCTCTTGTTGCTCCGACGGGACGAGAGGTCATCGTCACGACAACTCCGCCTGCTGCTCCGGCATCGGGAGGATTGTCTGGGCCGGCTGCCTAGCCAATTGACCCTAAAGGCCTTGACAAACCCCCACAAGTTGCTGCATCTGCCCCCGGAGCTCTGTTATTTCTTGGGTTGTTGCCGGCACGGCGGCAACGAGACCATTATCAGTCGCTCCGACGGGGGGGACGTTGTCATCGGCAGGGGGGGCTTGATCACGCGAGTCGGCGCGTGACTGGAGAGTTCGCATCACCCTACTGCCGAGGTTCTGGTGAGAGGATCATCTACGAGCCATGGCTGTTGCCGTTCCCACAGACGGCGCAAAAAATGTGGACGGGTTTTTTTGTTCGAGCCTGGGCCGAACGGGCCTCCACCGATGGGGACGATGACCTGCAAAACCTAAGAAGGATCAGGGGGCCCGGTTGAAGAACCAGGGGAACCCCCTGATGCTTAAGTCAGATCGGACTGCGGCAGAGGCAGGAAAGAAAGTTCTCTAGTGTGTTTTCACGCGTGGACGAGTGTGTATGGGAAAGGTTGCGTACCTTTGCATGGGAATTACTTGGGCCTTTTATAGGCGAGGAAGATGAAGTGTTCGGACATGCCTTCCTTTAATGACGCCCAAAGGGGTACGTTGGTTGGCATCCCTAAGTGGGGAGTCATCCGTTGAGGCGCCTGTTGGGGCCCTTGGTGGTTAATGCCCCCTTAATCATGAGGCGTGTATTACGCCGTTGTCATAACCCCCTTCGGGAGGCGAAGGGTCGCCATTGGTCCTCTGACCAAGAGGGGCCGAACAGGAGGTTGTTTGGTTACCAGGCAGGCTGCTCGGTGCTCAGAAGTGGTGGCGCTTGGAGAGACCACGGGAGGTTCGAGCAGAAGGCGAATGATCTGTTAGATAGACCGTACCTTGCTCGAATAGGTTGCAGGGTGTCCGGAGATAGCCCTTGGGAACCCTTGGAAGTTTGGTGGTCAGAGCATGTTCGGAAGCCTTTGGCTGGCCTCGAGGACACGTGGCTCGATGACCTGAGCCCAGGCGCCCTATTGGGTCATAATGGGCCCGTAGGCCTAGGAGGCTAGAAATAGCCTCCACAATATATAATATGTTGGGGTGTGGCATTGCGACCCCGCCGCACCTTATCGGGTGCCGTTGGATCGCCATCTAATGGTGCCCTACGTTGCGCTTGCCGTAGGAGGGTGCAATGTCAAATTTTTTTTGGGCACCGTTTGATGGCGATCCAACGGTGCTCGCTGGGATGCGACTGGGCTGCACCGTTGCACCCCTGCATTTCTCTCTCTCTCTCTCTCTCTCTGTATATATATATATATACACACACACACACGCAGATGCTGGGGTGTGGCCCCGCTGCACCCCAGCTACTTCCGCTGGATCGCCATCCAGCGGTATTCTTGCGCGCGCAGTTGGGGTACACACACGCAGATGCTGGGTGCTGCCCCACTGCACCCCAACTCTTGCTGCTAGATCGCCATCCAGCGGTAGCCTTGCACGCACAGTTGGGGTACCCCAGCTATATATATATATCAAATTGTATGAGCAAATCTATCAGATGCGATCCAATTTAATAATAATAATAAATTACCATATTACTAAAGGATGTACCCAGTGATTTTAAAATATGGACTTATACTATTTATGTTGACCTCGCCTCCCATGAGGTCATAGGCCTTATGTCCCGGCCCATTATCCTTCTGCCACGGCCTGGTTAAGAAAGGGTGGGGTCTAGGATAAGTGTTAGATTTGGAAGGACAATGATAAAAGGATATCATTGATTTGAACGCACGTCTAGGATAATTGTTAGATTTAGAAGGACAAAGATTAATAGGGTGTTTGGGAACACTTTTTTTAAAAAAAATTTTTTATCTAAAAAATTATGTTGTGTCAATTTTTAATTTTAAGTTTAAAACTATGAAAAATTAATGTTATGTGTTTGGTAAAAATATTAAAATTTTAAAATTTGTTTGGATGTGTTTGGTAGAGAAGACAATGGGGTGGGGTGGGGTGGGGGGGGGGGGAGGTGGGGGCAGCGGTTTCTGGGGAAGGAGGGGGCTGCGGGGAGGGGGAGGAGGGGGGGCTGCGCAGGTGGGGGGGGGGTGTTTCTGCAGGAGGGGGCGACGGGGGGAGGAGGGGGCTGTGCAAGGGGGGAAGGGGAGGAGGGGGTTGCGCAGGAGGGGGGGGGAGGAGGAGGGGGCAGCGTAGGGGGGGTGGGGGGGGGGCTGTGTAAGTGGGGGATGGGGAGGAGGGGGCTGCGCAGGTTGGGGGGGGGGGGGTCTTCAGGAGGGGGCAGCGGGGGGGGGAGGAGGGGGCTACGGGGAGGGGGAGGAGGGAGCAGCGCAGGGGGGGCTGTGCAAGGGGGGGGGGAAGGGGAGGAGGGGTTGCGCAGGAGGGGGGGGGGAGGAGGGGGTACGCAGGAGGGGGCTGCACAGGTGGGGGGAGGGGGGTTCCGCAGGAGCGCAGGGGAGGGGGGAGGAGGGGACGATGGGGCCCATGAGGGGCAGTTGGGAGAGGAGGTGAGTTGCGTGTGTTTTTAAAAAAAAAACTGCTCCATCCTTGTTTTTATTTTGAGGAAGATTTACATGGAGTAAATTTTCTTCTCTAAAATAAAAAACTGTTTTCCAAACGTGTCAATATATCCATCCTCCTTCTTTTTTAAATTTAAGAGAAAAAAGTGCAACCAAACACCCTATAAATAATGTCATTGATTTGAACGCAAGTTTCTTAGAGTTCTAGTCTCTTTTGGAACCTCTGGCATGTTACTTCTGTGTTATAGCCTTTTGTCTAATTGTGTTCATGAGAAAAATAGTAGGGTTGTTTAATCTTACTTAAATTCCATATATATAACCCCATGTAGTCTTAATAATGCTTAGTTATTCCCTCAAACCTTGTTGGAATTAGGAGAGTGCATGGTCCCATATATTTTTGTTTTACCCACATATAACAGACACCTTCAAGTTCCAGATGGGGAAAAGATAGAGGAGAGACAGTGAATCTTAAAAAGAATATACGGGAAAGAAACAAATGACACCTAAATTTGTTGTTGTTGTGGAAGATATCAACAAACTTTATTTTAATTAATTCACATGAACATATTAGTGAATTTGGAGAGTAAAAAATCTTAAATAAATGTTGGAGAGAGGGAAAATCGCTGCCCAATAAATCTTATATCAAAAGACCCATAACGCATATCTGGCCCAATGGATAACAACGTAATAAATATCTTGAGGCCCACTTGTTGAAAGCCTAAGGAACAAGGTCCAAGAAGCGCTATTACGCCCAAGCTCAAGAAAAACTCCACAACAAGAAAAACTTGAGCGACTGGATAGTTAGTGAGGAATTCCTTCGAAAGAGCACTAAGCTATCAAACTCTCAATTGGACTATAGCAAAATCCATGGACACACAGGGATTAAGAGAAAGATAAAGATTTCACATAATCTTCTTTTTTTTTCTCTGTTTCTTTTGTCTCTTCCTCCTCATACTCAAAATCAGAAGTTTGAAATTCTGATTCTCTACCCACCCAATCCCTTAAAATGTGATTCATCATTTCAGAAATGTCAAAAGAGAGAAAAAAATGTTTTGTCTATTTGATCCAAAAAAAGTGGCGAATGCACATTTGCTTGAAACATTTCCCAAGTAACTATTTTACATCTTTGAGCCCGCATGGATCCTTTGATTAGATCCCAATGAAAATCCGATTGTTGTGAGTACGTATCAAATGCACCTCTTCTGCTGAATCACTATCACTAGTATTACTAATAGTATTGGTAGTTTCGTCTTTATCAGTATAAATTACAACACATTTGGCTTTTCTTGAATGAATTTCATGATCTTCTGTTGATTCTTCTTCATTTCTTTCCTCTTGTTCTTCTAAATCGTCGATGGTCAATTTGTATGACCATCGAGGAACCTCCTTTCTTATTTCTTCTATTTTAGGGAAAAAATTGATTATTTTGATTTCTAATTGTTTGGTCATTGTGATCAGTTGTAACTACATCGAATATCAATTGAAAACATTTTACTTACTTTTCTGAATCAATTCTTTTTTCTTCTGCCAATAAAGATGATTTTTTCAAATTAAGACTGGGTGGGGATTTAAATGGGACTTCACTGTTTGAGGTTAAGGAATGACCAATATTTGCTAATAAAAAATCTCCAACAAAAAGATTCTTTTGATATTCAAATTGTTTTTTTTTGAATCATTAGAAAGTAGACAATGAATTTTATTTATCCAGACTATTTCTATAAACTTCTCAGCATCTGTAGAAGTTATTAAATCATTCCTGATTGAACGTGAATATAATTTTTTAATTTTTCCGCGATATGGTCCGTTTAAAAAAGGATCGTACATTTTAGGCAAGCATTCCTTTTCATTTTCATCATTGCATAATCTGGTTCTTTTCTCGAGCACATCTAGAACAAGGGATCCTGTTTTTTTTTCTAGAGTTTTTATTCGATTTATTAATTCATTGCTCAAGGTGTGCTTTTTTTGTTCATTAGTATAAACCCAATAATTATCCTCGTGGGATAGTTTTTCGGTCGTGTACAAAGATATCTTTCGTTCTATCATTTCTGAAAAAGTTGATAAACTCGGCGGATAGGTAAAAGATATTCTTTGTTTTCCATCACTTGGACATGTATAAAAAAAATATTGTGACATTTCATTTCATACATCAAATGACTTTTATATGAGGAGCACGTCTCTCGATCTACCCTTCCTTTGCCAAACCTTCGTGGAGTAGATAAGGGAGTGTGAAACTATATATTCCCAAACATGGAAGAAGTACAGTCCAGACCCTTAACTGGTGAAGAGCGATCTTATATCCTCTAAACCTCTTTTGGCTTGCTTGGTCTCTGCTCTTGCCCATCACTTACTTAAGCATCGAAGGGTTTTTTTCTTCGACCCCCATCCAAGGATCATTGATCGTTTATTATCCTTGTAGATCCACCATCAAAAGATTCCAACGCAACATCGTCAGCAATCCCACCTGAATTCGACAGTCTATGACAAGATATAAGATCGACCCTCTTCATTTGGCGCCATATGTGGAACTGTCTGAATGAAAAACCAATATAGTGCAGAAGAGCAACAACAATAGCAAGAGGGCTAATGGTGATAGAGGGAAGGCTCCAGTGGCCAGAAACTAGGGGGATGAGGTGGAACAAACCTCTCACACCATGGCCGTAGCCACCCAAAATGCTGGAGGTGATGCTTCCATTCTCCAGTCACCCCAAGGGATGCAACTTTGTTAAGGAGATCTTGAAGCTCCCAACTCTGTCAATGCAAAACTGGACATACTAATCATGTTGATGAAGGCCGAGGCCGAGATAGAAGAATGCTGATGATCAGTCTGTCCCCATGTAATTTTAATTACATATTTATTTTGGTGATTAACAAAACCCTATCAAAATTTCTAACATATATTTCATAAGTCTTAAGTACATGAAATATACCAAGGTCAAACAAGCCAATATTGGTAAGTATCACCTCTCTGAAGCTTTAATCATTTCTAGATTATATTTCTTTAAGACCACATCGACATCTGTTGAAAGTCACAACGACTTCCTTTATGTAAATTGATTTCATAAGTGTCTTACCGATTTCTTTATAAGACAGTAACATCGTTTGGTTACAAACAAGTCGCTCCCGTAACGATTCCTTAAGTTATCGCAACGATTTCTTTAGAACTCGTAACGACTTGCCCATCATAAGGATTCCTTAAGTCATCGTAACGATTTCTTTAGAACTCGTAACGACTTGCCCATCGTAACGATTCCTTAAGTCATCGTAACGATTTCTTTAGAACTCGTAATGACTTGCCCGTCGTAATGATTCCTTAAGTCATCGTAACGATTTTTTTAGAACTCGTAACGACTTGCCCATCGTAACGATTCCTTAAGTCATCGTAACGATTTCTTTAGAACTCGTAACGACTTGCTCGTCGTAACGATTCCTTAAGTCATCATAACGACTTCTTTAGAACTCGTAACGACTTGCCCGTAGTAACGATTCCTTAAGTCATCATAACGATTTCTTTAGAACTCGTAACGACTTGCCCGTCGCAACGATTTGCTTAGTGTTCACAACGATTTCTTTAGCGCTCATAACGATTTGCTTTGTGCAACGATTTCTTTAGCGCTCACAACGATTTCATTAGCACTCATAACGATTTGCTTTGCGCAATGATTTCTTTAGCGCTCACAACGATTTCTTTAGCGCTCATAACGATTTGCTTTGCGCAACGATTTCTTTAGTGCTCACAACGATTTCTTTAGCGCTCATAACGATTTGCTTTGCGCAACGATTTCTTTATCGCTCACAATGATTTCTTTAGCACTCATAACGATTTGCTTCGTGTAACAATTTCTTTAGCGCTCATAACAATTTGCTTCATGTAACGATTTCTTTAGCGCTCATAACGATTTGCTTCGCGCAACGATTTCTTTAGCGCTCACAACGATTTGCTCTCTATAACGACTTGTTAAGTATTCATAACGATTTCTTTAATGAATACAATGATTTGTTTTCTATAACGATTTCCTCAGTATTCATAACGATTCCTTTAATGAATACAATGATTTGCTCTCTATAACGACTTGTTAAGTACTCATAATGATTTCTTCAGTAAACACTTGATCATAACGACTTCATAAGTCATATAGACAACGACTTTATGGTTTATATCGACTTGATATTTATCTTATCTCTTAAAGCGTTGAATAGTCAAAGTGTTCTCATATCTGTCTGATTGTTGTGCATTTAATGAAGACATAACACATCTCTGCATGCATGCAGATGATATCTTTTCATTATTGTGCATATTCTGTCAACATCTTTTAGAACAAGCTATTTGACATTGCTATTTTGGTGAATATTCACATCAACGTCTTCTGACATCAAGAGACAGTCTAGCTGTCTACCATTCCAGCATTTAATATATGCATGGCCCTAAAAGACATTCTATCATACAAACGTTGGACCATATAGACGCCAGAAGACCCTATCTCTTTGCATGCTCAAATGGATTAAAGATTGTTGACTAGAAGCTTCCAAGTCTCAATCAGTCTAACGTCTATCAAACAAAGAGACAACGGTTACCTTAATGACTACATTTCAAATTGGAGATATAAATTCAAGACAGCAGCTCCAGAAGTAAAAAAAAAAAAGTGTGACTTACCATTGAATACTACAAGCATTGCAGATCTTCTGAAAAGAATCCGAGAGCCAAAAATTTAAATTTCAGTGTGTCTTTAGCTCGTTGCTCTCTGTGCTGTAATAGAAATCCTGAGAGAGCCAGTGTAGTTCTGAGAGAGTGCCTTATTTAGATTATTTGCTCTCAGTGCTAGTAGCTTCAGATCTTGACTTGCTAAAGCATGATCTAGGGGCTTGAATTCCTGTTTATTCTTTTGTGTTGTAGTTTCCTTCTGTTGTGAATGAAGACCTGGTGGAGAGCCAGGGTGTTGTGTTCCCTTCTGTTGTGAAGGAAGACCTGGTGAGGAATCTAGGGTGTTGAAGTTCCCTTCGTGTGAAGGAAGACCAGTTGAGCTGGGTGTTGTATTGTCCATAGGGGGATTGTACCCTAGTTAGTGGAATCCTGAGTTGTTGCTCAGGGATTGGACGTAGGACTCCTAAGGAGAGGAGGTCTGAACCAGGATAATTCCTTGTGTTGTGTGATTGCTTATTGTGTGTTTGTCTTTTATACTAATCTTCTCTAACCTTCATCGAAGAACATCTTTGTATGAATGTTTTATGTACAGGTACTAATCAGATAATTTTTTAAAAAAGTCCCATTCACCCCCCCTCTGGGCTCGTCAACTGGGCAACAAGTGGTTTCAGAGCGAGTCTCTTCGATAAAGAAGAAAGATCCGACGATCTGAAGAGTAAAGATCCATGGCAGCCCAAAGTAACATTGAAGGTCTGTTTGTCAACCGACCCCCTCTCTTTGATGGTGAAGATTATGCTTTTTGGAAGACCAGAATGGAGTACTTTCTCCAAGGTCACGACTATCAGATATGGTCAATAGTAGAGGAAGGCGATCTCCTGGTCGCAAATGAGAAAGCTCAGTGGACAGATGATGACAAGAAAAATATCTCCTTGAACTGTAAGGCTAAGAGTATTTTGTGCTGTGCACTAAGCAAAAAGGAATTCAACAGAGTTTCAGCCTGCAAATCTGCAATGGAGATGTGGGAAAAGCTCAGAATTACCTATGAAGGCACAGACAAGGTCAAGGAGACAAGAATTGATATTCTTGTTACACAATATGAAAGATTTCAGATGCAATTAGGTGAGCCCATAACTCAAATGTTCAGTCGATTTAGAGATATTACAAATGGGTTGGCTAGACTGGGGAAAACCTATGAGATTGGAGACATGGTGAGGAAAATTCTTAGATCCTTACCATCCTTATGGACCCCAAAGGTCATAGCTATTGAGGAAGCTAATGATCTGAAAAGGATGTCTTTGGAAAAGCTCATGGGTCCCTTATGACCCATGAGATCAATATGGAAAGGCTAGGAGAGTCCTCAAGTAGAAAGAAGCACTCCAATGCTTTAAAAGCTGAAGAAGACTCATCAGAAGCAAGCTCAGATGAAAATGAAAGTATTGAGGGCAGTGAAAATGAAGAAGCAATGCTATCAAGAAGACTGCAGCGGATTTTAGCCAAGAAAAAGAAATTTCAATCTAGCAGAAGATTCTTTAAGAAAAACAAAGAGTTTAAGAAGTCAGAAGGAAAGGATCTGAAGAAAGGAGAACCAATATGCTATGAGTGCAAGAAACCTGGACATATCAAGGCAGAATGTCCAAAGCTCAAGAAAGATGGACACAAGAAAAAGGACAACTTCAGACGATTCAAGAAGTACAAGAAAAAGGCAATGGCAGCTGCTTGGGAAAACAGCAGCGACTCAGACAGTGAGTCAAGCTCAAGCAGTGATAAAGAAGAAGCTAACCTGGCGTTTATGGCAAATACAGATGATAAGGTAACATCTGACTCCTCCTTTGATTCCTGCAATAATTCTGATTCGGATAACTTAGAGGAAGCATTCAATGAACTATATAGTAAATATAGAGAAGTAACCAAACTATTAAAAGTAAGTAAGAAAAATAATGCTTGTTTAGAAAACACAAATTCAGATCTAAAATCAGAAAATGAATAGCTAGAAAAATAGTTAACTGAACTTAAAAGAAGAAACGATTTATTATGTGAAGATCTAAAGGATAAGAATGAACAAATAATTAAATTTGAAAAACAAGCAAGCGCGGATGAACTAAAAATAGAGATAAACTCATTAATAGAAGAGAATAAAAAGTTATCTAACACATTGGAAAAATTTACAAATGGTAAAAACTCACTCATATTAAAAGGTGCTAGAAGATCAGGTAAGAAGAAAAATGGATTAGGATATACACCCCCAGATAATGAAGAAACTATAGTTTATCCTAAAATATATCCAACACCAAAATTTGTACCTGAACAAGACATTGCATACAAGGCAGATTTCAAATATATAGAAAAAGTGACAAAATTGTCCTGCTGTAGTCACTGTAACAAATTAGGACATATCATAACTACATGTCCAACTAAACATAAGAAATAGATAATAAAAAGGGAAACCAGTGATACTAACCAATCAAGACCCAAAAGAACTTGGGTACCTAAAACTTAATGTTTTCATTTCAGGGTAACTCTCGAGCATCCAAATGGTATCTGGACAGTGGGTGCTCAAGGCACATGTCAGGTAATCGAAAGCTATTCTCTCATCTTCAAAATGAAGAAGAAACTGTTACATATGGAGATAACGGAAAAGGAACAGTGATAGGCAGTGGTTCTGTGAACAACAAAGGAAAGAAGCCAAAGATTAGTCACTTTAGGACATTTGGATGTCCTTGCTTCATTCACAATAATGAAAAAAAAAGGACATTGGTAAGTTGGATGCCAAATCAGATGAAGGTATCTTCATGGGGTATGCTTCTAAACCCAAAGGTTATAGAGTATTTAACAAACGTACCTTATTAGTTGAACAGTCTGTGCATATTATTTTGATGAGACTAACCATTCCTTGAGGAAGGAAGAAGATAGTGACAATGATGATGCAGACGAACTGTCCAAGAAACTAAAGGATACCTCAATTGAAGACAGGGATGATCCATGTAACGACCCTCTTTATATCGATACGGTTCCACCAACCCACGTCGATATAGAAAGCATCGCTACAGTGAGACATTTACCCAACACTAGTACAATAGGCTGAAACATACACAAATATAATATATCTCATGACAGCAGAATTTAAAGAACTGAAAAGAAGTCTTATTCCATCATCCACATTCTATTCACAGTCTGTATAGTAGAAAAGAGAGCTAACTGTTCATAACTGAAATAAAATAAATACATTGTCCACATGAGACTACGCAGAGTCTTTATTACATACTATGAAGTAATGGAAAAGTACAATGCTAACTCCACAACAATCTCTCCTACTCTAGCTCCGAGTCGCTCCTAACGATCTCCTCGGAAGAAGTAGAAACGTCTGCACCTGTACGCCGAAGCAAGAATGAGTTCAAAAGAACTCAACAAGTGACACCAAGTACACTAAACATACATGCATCAAGTAATCTCTATATCCTTATGCTATATTATTTACACATAATGCATGGAAGTGACAATTTTTCAAATAGAAGCCTATTCATGATTTCTACACATTTTACACATGGGATTTAGTTTTATATACAATAACTAATGCTATCACATGCTTTCTACACTTTTCACTATGATAAACTGATTTCATTCAAACATTTATAGGCCACATGTTGATCATTTTACACATAAATTTACACATTTCATAACAACAAATTTAACATGAATTCTAAGACAATTTTGCACATAGTTAACACATTTATATTAGTGAAAAACTCGCTGTTTTACTACTATCATGTCACATTCACAAGAAACTTATCATTTTTGCATGCTTTCATAAGAATTTCATGAACACATATTCACTTACACAGGTTCACAATTTACACATTTTCTTTCACTTAAACAGGTTCACAAACCACTTTAGAATGACACACACTAATCACATCACATATCAATCACCTAGGCATTCCAGTGATTAATCTTAGTTACTGCGCATAACCGGGAGAAGCACTCTCCACCCTAACCAGCGATACTTGTTCGCCTCCAGGATTTAATCCCAATGCCCATGGGACATCACACACTTTGAACTTTCCCGTGGGGACTTTACCACAGTACAGTTCCACAGCCCTCTAAGGTAGCAGTGTAACCCATTGGCACATTAATACATTTTCTCCATTTCAACACATTTCTAAATACAAAATATTTACGTATTCATCTCATGTTCACACATTTACATTCTTCAGTATTACCTAGCATGGTACTACTGTTTTCAGTATTAATCAAATTTTTACAACAATTCTAATCATGCTGAAATTTTTGCAGAATTAAACATTAATCATATTAGCATGTATTAATTATTAATATCTAACATAAAACAAGTTTATATAGTTATTGTCATCTGTTTAGTACAGAAATTTAACTAGAAATTCATCACAGTTTATCCATCATGCATACCAAAATTTACATTTATCTGAATTACACATATTTTCTGAAAATTCTAATAGTGATGTTATCAACTGTAAAAATAGACAAACTGACATAAATTTCATTATTCGGATTCACAATTTATTACATACATGAATACTGACAGCACAAATTTTATCACAAATTATAGGAATTTAACTAGCTTCGCATGAATTCTTAACTTTTCTACATTGAGTAGACATATTAACTATTTTTCGGTTCAGAAAATTAAATAAACTATACAGATATTATAAATTACTCAAATTTTTATATCATGCATCAGATCTCATAAACAATGTATAGAAATTTCATGGCAATTAAATTCTGTACATATTTCATAAACGACAATTTCCAAGATTAAAATTTTGTTGGTAGCACATTCAAAGAATTCTAATAATTAGTGAAAATTTCAAAAATGCACAATAACTCACAGTACACCCAAACATATATATATTTACATATTATATGAAATTTTACTGTATATCCTCATGCAGAAAAACTCGAAAATTAGTTATATAAGGACAGACTTGCACACTGTTGCAGTCTGAAGAACTCGACGGCATGGGGTAGCCATCTATAGGTTAACGACATTATATGATGCCGCCAACACATGATATTAGCGGCAAGGGATCTTGCCGTTAATATCCTGTCTGCACAAACACAGACTGAAAGCCAACAAATCACTTGAAAGGGGGGTTCTAGGACACGAGAAAAATCCAAAAAATTCCTGGGACATACTCGATACATGTAGGGTTGATGTGAGTGGGGTACTTGCCTCCTGTAAAATCCACAAACGACGATTCAAGCCGGAGAAGCCCTCCTCGGCCTGTGCCAAAGAGTCTCCAAATCCCTCCTTCTTCGGATCTTCTGTTGATCTTCACTGCACACCAGCGTGGGGAGTCGTTCCCGGATGTTCAAGGTTGACACCAATCGATGCAGATCGCCAGATGAAGCCTCCCGAAGTCAGATCTCTCAGGTTCAAGTTAGGGTTTTTGCATAGAAGAGCTAGGTTTTTGACCCAAGAGTCAAAAGGGATGGATCTGGCCGAAAACTGGGTATTATAAAGGGTTGGGGGTCGGATATGTTAAAGGGGTAAGTCTCAGAGCCGTTGGGAAGGGTTTCCAAAACAAGAGGCTAAATTTCTGGAGGCGTTTCCGAATCTGGAAACGTAACAGGTCTGGGATATTGGCGTCCATATCTATCGTCGCCTATCCAAAATGGGCGTCCATCGATATTACCGCCTACCCCTGGTCAGCGTCAGCCGATGTTGACGCCGACTGGCCGACAAAACTCACTTTAATTATGCAGAATTTATAACACTACACACATAAATAAATAAATAAATATATATATATATATATATACTTGAATACACTATGTACATTTCAATAATACTAATTCATACAATTTATATAAATAAATACTTATACACAATAATCTATACATCAATAGTATACACTTATACGCATATACATATACTTAAACAAACAAGGTGAAAATCAAGGGCCTTACAATCCACCTCTGGAAGACTTGCAACAACAAGATATTACACATGAAAATCTTCCAAAGGAGTGGAGATACAAGAAAGATCACCCACCTGAGAACATTATTGGTGATCCATTTGTAGGGGTAAGAACAAGAGGTAATGTAATACCTTGTGATTATCTAGCATTTGTCTCTCAAATAGAGCCTAAGACAGTCAATGAAGCTCTCACTGATGAATCCTGGATTATAGCCATGCAAGATGAACTTAACCAGTTCAAGAGAAACCAAGTATGGTCACTTGTTCCCAGACCATCAGACCATCCAGTTATTGGCACCAAGTGGGTGTTCAGAAACAAATTGGATGAGGCTGGTGTGATCTTAAGAAACAAGGCCAGGCTGGTAGCTCAAGGCTACTCCCAAGAGGAAGGCATTGATTTCGATGAAACTTATGCTCATGTAGCTAGACTTGAGGCTATTAGGATTTTACTTGCATATGCATCTGCTCTAGATTTAAAATTATTTCAAATGGATGTTAAATCTGCATTTTTAAATGATTTTATTAAAGAGGAAGTATATGTTGAACAGCCTTCAGGTTTTGATGATACAGAATTTCCTAATCATGTTTTTAAACTTCATAAGGCATTATATGGTTTAAAGCAAGCACCAAGAGCCTGGTATGAAAGGCTTAGCTCTTTTTTATTAAACCATGGTTTCACTAGAGGACAGGTAGATAGCACTCTATTTGTAAAATCGAAAGTTAAAAGCATATTACTTGTACAGATTTATGTAGATGATATTATTTTTGGATCTACTGATGAATCCCTTTGCAAGTACTTTGAAAATTTGATGTATGGAGAGTTTGAGATGAGCATGATGGGGGAGCTAAATTATTTTCTTGGACTACAAATCAAGCAAGGAAAAGATGGAACCCACATTTGTCAAGTAAAATACATCAAGGAGCTTTTGAAGAAATTTGGTTTTGAGAACACAAAGCCACTCTCAACACCCATGAGTACATCTACAAGGATGGATAGTGACAATGATGGTAAGAAAGTAGATCAAAAGATCTACAGAGGTATGATTGGTTCATTGCTTTATTTAAAGGCCAGTAGACCTGATATTCTATTCAGTGTATGCATGTGTGCTAGATATCAAGCAAATCCTAGAGAATCTCACTTAATCTCTGTAAAAAGAATATTTAGATATTTAGCTATAACTCATGATTTAGGTCTGTGGTATCCAAAATCCTGTGAAATTAATTTAGTAGGATACTCTGATGCTGACTATGCTGGATGCAAAGTAGATAGAAAAAGCACCAGTGGTTGTTGTCAATTCCTTGCAGGGTGTTTGATATCCTGGTCCTCCAAGAAACAAAATTCAGTGGCACTGTCTACAACTGAAGCTGAGTACGTGGCTGCTGGAAGTTGCTGTACACAACTCTTATGGATAAAGCAACAACTTGAGGATTTTGGACTAAATATCAAATCAATTCCACTATTGTGTGACAATACCAGTGCTATCAATCTCACCAAAAATCCAGTCCAGCATTCAAGGACCAAACATATTGAGGTTAGATATCATTTTTATCGTGATCATGTAGCAAATGGTAACATAGAAATATCCTTTATTAACACAAATTGTCAGTTAGCAGATATTTTCACAAAAGCCTTACCCGAAGAGAGATTCACATCTCTTAGAAGGGAATTGGGCATGTGTAATTTGTGAAAAGATTTCTGTGTAAAACTGGCATATAAATTTTCAGAATTAAGTAAATTTTCTCTTCATGGCTTTAAGCAAAAGAAATTTAAATTATCTTTCCTGGCCGCTCTCTTTATAAAGTCTGTTGAGTTGGTCAAACTTATTTGTCGTTTTCTGCCACCTTTTTGGCATCTCACTTTTCGGTAAAGCTTTTATTTAACTCCAAAATCGTTGTGGGAACGATTCATCTCCTATCTTCTACCTTTTTCCCTCTTTCATTTGGTTGCTTGAGCTGATGCCCTAATGACTCCAACATCGACTCTCTGCTCTTTGAAGCTTCGCTCTCGTTCCCGCGAAGAATTTCTTGAGGGCTTTCACTCCTCCTTCCTTCCCAACCCTCCAGAAACCTTCTTCACCTGAATCCATGGCCGCGTCCGTCATTTCCGGCAGTCTTGGGGGCTACGGCGCTGAGTACCTCTCACCTGAGCAGCAGGAGAGGTTCACGTTTGTGAAAACAAAGCTTTGTGGCAATAAAGCAGCGGACGTAGCTGATCTTGAGAAGAACGGCATGCACAACATAGTGGCCGCCGTGAGCAGAATGCAGTGGTCAGTCATTTCAACCTTCTCAGAGGTAAGCTATCTAGACCTTGTGAAGGCGTTCTATGTTTGTTTGAAATCATAGGCAGATGGGTCCTTGACATCTTCAGTCAAGGGAACCCCGATCAAGATTGATCATGATCTCCTGAAGACTCTGTTTAATGTAAGCACGACCGGTCACAGTGGAATTCACACTGTAGATACCCAGGTCAAGGGTCTCAGAATCATTGGTCCTGAATTCCGGCTGAGAGATGGGAAAATAGACATAAATCAACTGAATGCATTCAACCGTCTCCTGCATTTTATAGTCTGTCAGATACTCATTCCCGGAAGTGCTACTTTCTCTACCTGTACCAAGGCTGATTCGGACATGATGTTCTGGGCCATCCAGAACAAGGAGATTAACATGGCCGCAGTGATGATAGAGAGGATGAAGTTTGCTCGTGATCAAATTTGGGACACGAAGAGCAAACTGAATGTTTCTCTGCCCTACGCCCATTTGCTCACCAAGATTTTCAAACACTTTGGTGTTGACCTGTCTGGGGCAGTAGTCGAAAAGATGGGCCAGAGCATTAGGTCCAGAAATCTTCGAAAAAGTGGTTTCTCAATCTTCAATGGAGTATGGTCCAAGATCTCTGTGGTTGAGGGTGAACCCATCATCGGGGAAGCCCAAGTCGTCCAACAAGAAGTAGCAGCAGCAATAGCAGAACCAGCAGCTGTGGCCTCAGCAGTTCCAGAAGTAGAGGAAATGCCACCTGCAGCACCCCCTGTCATGGCAGTTCTAACGCCCCAAAAATTTAAAATGTTAAGAAAATAGAAATAATTTTGTTAAAATACCTTAGGGTTGTTATTAAATTGTGATAATTAGATGATAGACTTAATTAGTGGTAATGAACATTATCCCAGTATCGTACCTCGAAGTGCGTGCCTCCACAGGGCGATACCGGAAAACGACAACGAAATAAAAATCTAAGAACATCATAATTTCCAAAAAAATGTGGAGAAATTAAATATGTAATTATCTGAATTTTTCGACGTACGGATTTCAAGATACAGTCGACGCGACCATTTTTTGGGTGATTTTTCACCTAGTGTAAAATAAATTATAAAAATAAAACTAAAATCACCATAATTTGTAAAACCATCAAATTAGTCTATGGTTGAAATTTTAGGACAAATGGACACCGTTTAGAGGTGTTTGTCTAGTGATCATTGGGCCAACCGAATTAGGGACTATTTACGGTGAGAATTTTATGGGATTTCTGGGTTGCATACGTGTGGGGCTTTAAGAAGGCCACCGCACCAAGGATGAAGGTAACACCTGGTTACCTTAGGTGTTAAACTCAGGTTGCATGCATGTAAAACGTGTCCCCAGCAAAACCCATTCGGTTTTATTGTGACACCTCAAGGGTGACGTGCCGTGGTGCACAGTGTGTGTTGGAGGCTATAAAAATACCTCAAAGGTCTTCGCACCTATCTTTCTAAACTTTTCTCCTACTGACATGCTGCAAGGTGTGTTGTGAGGAAGTAGCTGTTGTGCGTTCAAGCACCACAGTTGGGGGGAAATGGAGCTACTATTTGCTCTCTTGCACCTTGTTCTTGCTCGAGCTCATGCTGGAGCTGTTGCTGGGTAATGGTTAAGGAACCATCTTGGAGGCTGGTGCTGTTACAACAACAAGCTTCACCTGTGTATTCCTCCACTCGTGGTTCTTTCTTTATTTTCTTCAAGCCAGGTAGGATTCGATCCTCTTTCTTTCTTCTCTAACTCATGTTCTTGAACATTCTTTAGAACCTACTGTTTGGATGTTCAAGTTTATGTTCTAATGTCATGAGTACCTCTAGCACTATTTGTGTATCTTGTATTGTTGTAGAAGCTACTCCTTGAGATTCATATGATCTCTGTTTGGAAAGGATCTTCTTCCAGTATCACGTTGTAGTGGATTCCTAGCTATTCAGGTGTAGGATTCAATTCTTAATTCTCTTACCTTTCACCTTTGGGTTCATTGTTTGAAATGAATCTACTTTGTGTCTATTACTCTGTAAATTCTGAGAATATGTTCATGATAGAACTATATTCTCCAACATGTTTTAGTTAGTTTTAATCCATGAGAGTTCATAGATTGTTCCTTCCTTTCTTAACTTGATTAAAAAATCTGGAGTTTTATAAGTACTCTTGAGTAATGTAGACAGAACCATGATGGTTCTTTCTTGTTGTGAAATTGATTTATTGAAAGGTCATGGAGGTCTTAAGTGTGTGAACCTGACAAGTGTTTAGTGAAAAAGAGAAGAGAGTTTAAGAGAAAGACTTTCCAATCCATTTTCCTTGAACTCTCCTTTCAATTTGTCTTCTTGAAAGATCAACCATATGAACAACATTACATGTTTTTATCTTTCATTCTCTTGTCATGATAGCTTCATGTTGAGGCTAAAATTATGTTTGGATTAAGTCCTAATCATGTTAGGAATGATAGAGGAGGTTGTTAGTACCATTCATAGTTGGTTTAGAACCATTTCTGAAGGTTTGGGCAATACCTGTCGATAGACGACCATCTTGCTGTCGACAGGAATCCATTTCCAGAACTCAGATTTCTGGACTGTGTGGATCTGTCGACAGATCCCTTGTTTCTGTCGACAGATACCCACAGAGCCAGCAAACTTGCGCTCTGTCTGTTGCCATCTGTCGACAACCCCTTCCTGGCTGTCGACAGCTGCTGTCTTGCCTTGGATTCCAGCAACTTTTCATGATAAAACTCTTGCTTAAACTTCATCCTAATAGCCTACCAAGTTACCCCCTTAATTTCCTTAGTGTCTACTGTCATTTTATTGTAAATATTATTCTGTTGGTGTACCTTACTCACCCTTGAATTATCCTTGAAGTTGTCAACTTCGAATGGTACTCCGTTGAGTCCATTCTCTTGTATTCGGTAACTAAGTTCATATTACTTGATATCTTGAGAGTTTAAAGGCTTGCATATCTTGTGAGACGTGATAAATTGATGATGATGACATTTATTGGGTCCTTGGACCCCACATGATTATTATGCCTGGCAAATAAGGGCTGGTTCAGTCCTGGGGGGAGCGCCCGAATTCATCAGTGGCCGCGCGGGGGTGATAAGGACATCGTGGATGTTGGCATACATCATTTCGTGTTTGATTAGTCATCATATCATAATTGTGTATGCGAAAATGTGTCTGATTGTCAGTGGCCGCACGGGGGCAAATTTGTCAGTGGCCGTGTGGGGGCATTGAGGACACCCAGATGTTTGGCATTACATCAATACCTATTTGATTATAGTCATCATGATACCTGTCCTATGAGAATATATCTATGAACCAGATTTATGAGATTTACTGTGAATTCCCGAGCACATTTTGTAATTCAGTACCATTGTTCCAATTTCATTATCCTGATAAGATACTTGTTCGTTCATCTTTGATATCAGTTAAGTCTTTTCTTGTGTCCACATGAACTAGAACTTGAGTTTCAATGTGAATTCCTGAGCATACCCTGTGTATCAATTCTACTATTTCACATTCACTGTCATGTTTAGATGCCTATTGGTCCATCTATGATATCACTTAAGCCTTTTCCTTGATCATCATATAGTTAATCCTTTGATTTGAGAATTTGAATCCTACTAGGCTAGTTAGCTCACCAAATCCTATTTTTCAGGTATCTACCGTTCTTGAAGGAGGGAACTTCAGGATATGTGTGTGGAGAGACCAACCATGACGACATTTGATTTTTAAGATTGTAAATCAGGAACCTTGTAACATCTATTGAATGATGAATAATAATTTTTATTTAGTGAAGCCTCTGAGCAAATTTCCTATTCAGTTAGTTCAATTGTACTCTTGATTTCTCGTTCGTTCACGTTCCGACATTTATAGACATATTAAATGATGGGACGTGACAGCAGTAGCAGCAGACTCACATATTGTAGAAGATATTTCGGAAGCACCAGCAAGAATAGCAATGGAAGTTACTGACAGAGGGATTGAAGACATTTCTCCTGAGGTGATTGTCCCTATTGCATCTACAGCAGCAGATCCTTTACCTTCCTCCATTGTAGCTTCTATACTTCGAGAGATATTGGATTCCATTCATTCCACCCCAGTCACTCCAGAATCTAGTGGAAGATCAGTGGAAGAGGCTGTGGCATCAGGCCACATTGAAGAATCGGTGGCAGCAGGACCAATTCAGGAGGAACAAATAGTTGCTCAAGAAGATACTGTAATGGGAGATGCTCCTATTCAGGGGGAGCAAGAGAGTATTGAAGGAGATGCTCCTGTTGAGGGGGAGCAGTCAAAGGAAGATCAAGCGGAGACAGCTGTGGCATCAGGCCACACTGACATTTCTATGACAGCAGAATCAGCTCCAGCAGCAGAAGCAGCACACACTAATGTGCCCATGAGCAGTGTGCTTGCTGAAGAAGTTTTTCCTCATATAGAGGATGATGGACCTCAGGGGGAGAGACATGACAATCCCTCAGATAATGATGCTAGAGATGGGGAGACTGCTAGCTCCTCAGAATCTGATGATGATGGTCAGTAGCCTCCAGCAATAGAGGCAAGGAAGAAAGGAAAAGAAGTGGCATCCGGAGTCCCTCTCCTAGCAGACACTCCTTTTGAGAGGCAAGTGAGACAGAAGATTGTCATAAATTTGAAGCCTGTCATTGAAAGATTAGATGCTCAAGGTGAGATCTTGTGCTCTGTTCAATCTGATGTGAACTCCATTTTCATGAGCCAAGCATCCATCACTAAGGAGATTTCTCAAATCAGAAATGCCATGAAGTGGTTCAACAGAGAGATGGGGAGCATGAAGACAATGTTGTCTGAGTTTTTGAAGGTAGTTGGAGCTCAGAATATTGATGTTGATACCCCTAGGCCATCAGGGCCATCTGTTCCAGAGTCAGGGCCACCAGGGCCAGCACCAGCAGCAGCAACAGCAGAGGTCAGCATGCAAGGGCCATCCATGGCAGCTGAGCAGGTAGTAGAGTCACCAGGGGCAGCTGAGAAGGTGTCAGGGCCATCAGGGCCAATGGAGTCTGAACTTGTGCAGAATATGGCTGAAGAAGAGATCTTGGCTCCTGTGCCCCCAGCTCCATCTTATTCTTAAACACCTGTTCCTCCATCCCCACCTTCATCCTCTACAGCTCCACCTACCCCACAGCCCTTCAAGAAACCTCATCCCAGACCTATCACTTCACCAACACCCTTTCCCTCTGAATCCACCTCTTCTCCTGCCTCCTCTACTAATATTCTTCCACCTCCTCTTGTCTTTGAGGCTCCTCCAGCATCCTCTGCTGGGGCCTCATCCTCCTCTGGTCCCTCCTCTGGACCAGTTGATGACATCCCTTCTTCTTCTGATTCATTCCTTCATCCTTGTCCTCCACCCTCCTTCATTACCATAATTCCTGAGCGAGCTCAACTTGACTCTCCCTTTCTTGCAAAAGTGAAGGATGAGTTTGAAGAAGCAATTCTCAGGTCGGTTCTGAAAGTTGGGGATCACATTCATAGGGCAGAATCTTCCAGTTCTGCTCCTAAAAAGAGGAAAATCTCTTCAACTCCATCTCTTTCCTCTGAACCCCAATTTCCACCTTTGTGGTTCTCTCTCACAGTGGACAACAAAAATAAACCACTGTATAGGGAGTATCTTTAGAAGGTTGTCTTTGCCACCATCATCAACCTTCCATTCCTTAACCTTACAGACCACTTAAACATTGTTCTCCCCTATACTCCTCTTACCAAAACTGAAAAATCCAAAATCTTCTCTGTTGCTCATTCCAAAACTGAAGAGCAATGGGGCAAGGGCCACAAAGAACTTTTCAAGAGATATCTTCTCGCCAAGTTTGCCAGATTCCCTCCAAGGGACCATTCCCTCACCCTCTCAGAATGGTTTCAAATCCACCATAAAGACTGTTGGGGACCTTTCATTCAGAAAGAGATCAAGATGGTCAGACACTTCCTATTGTTCAATAACTACAGATATGTCCATCGACTTCCTGAAGTTCAACTGAGCTAGTTCAAGCAGGCTATCCAAACTCTCAGTCCAGGCATTGCCCACACTGAAACTATTCAGATAGACTTTGCTACCCTTCAGGTGCTTGATGAGATTTCTCTTCCCCAGATCCACTTCCTTATCATGGAATCCTCTGTTGGGTCTATCATCTTTGAACGCTTTGCCAGAGTGATGGGAAGAATCAAGGTACAGAAAGGCTTTTTGGTTGCATTTCATAGATTTCTCTTTAGAGAATATCACCAGGGCCATGTCAGTGCTGAGGTTCTTGCACCTATTCTATCCGAATGTGAAAGACTAACTCCCTCAGAGTGGACCAGATTCTATCCCTTATCTGCTCAGCAGTTATCTGATCTGAATGAAGCTCAAGTCAGGGAAGGGAAACCTGCAGTTTCTCCTGCTACCTTCTTGGACATGAACTCCATTCACCTTGTAAATGATCCCCTTAAGGCTTGGGAGGAAAGGTACAAGGTGTTTGTAGCTATGCGCCAAGCTCTCAAGTAGAAACAAAATTACTACCCTGTGACAATGGATCAGTTTCTTGCTTTTGCCAGTTTCGGGTCAGTTCTCTTCCTCAAAATAACCATGGATAAGGACTCATATGTTGATTTTCTTTCCCAGCAGCTCACTCTTCATCTCCGAAGGATGGCTCCCTCCATGGGACCAGCCTATTCTTTATCTGTTGGGGTGTTCAAGCTGTATTTTGAAAAGCAGGAAGAGCAGGCATGGGAAACCATTTCTCATTTTGCCTCTCTTTTGTCTCCTGCTTATTATTTACCTGTACCTCCTTAGAATTAATGAAATATCTTTGCTTGCATGTCCTTCAATCTTTTCTCTTCATTCTTTGTCTCAGATTATCTTTTTGCTTAATGACAAAAAGGGGGAGAAAAATACTTAGCATATCAGAAATACATTCCGCAAATATTCAAATTTTTTATTCATGCTTATTGATAAGTTTTGTCATCACCAAAAATGGGGAGATTGATGATCAGTCTGTCCCCATGTAATTTTAATTACATATTTATTTTGGTGATTAACAAAACTCTATCAAAATTTCTAACATATATTTTATAAGTCTTAAGTACAGGAAATATACCAAGGTCAAACAAGCCAATATTGGTAAGTATCACCTCTCTGAAGCTTTAATCATTTCTAGATTATATTTTCTAAGACCACATCGACTTCTGTTGAAAGTCACAATGAATTCCTTTATGTATATCAATTTCATAAGTGTCTTAACGATTTCTTTATAAGACAGTAACATCATTTGGTTACAAACAAGTCGCTCCCGTAACGATTCCTTATGTTATCGCAACGATTTCTTTAGAACTCATAACGACTTGCCCATCGTAACGATTTCTTTAGAACTCGTAACGACTTGCCCATCGTAACGATTCCTTAAGTCATCGTAATGATTTCTTTAGAACTTGTAACGACTTGCCCATCGTAACGATTCCTTAAGTCATCATAACGATTTCTTTAGAACTCGTAACGACTTGCCCGTCGTAACGATTCCTTAAGTCATCGTAACGATTTCTTTAGAACTCGTAACGACCTGCCCGTCGTAACGATTCCTTAAGTCATCGTAACGATTTCTTTAGAACTCGTAACGACTTGCCCGTCGTAACGATTCCTTAAGTCATCATAACGACTTCTTTAGAACTCGTAACGACTTGCCCGTAGTAACGATTCCTTAAGTCATCGTAACGATTTCTTTAGAACTCGTAACGACTTGCCCGTCGCAATGATTTGCTTAGTGTTCACAACGATTTCTTTAGTGCTCATAACGATTTACTTTGTGCAACGATTTCTTTAGCGCTCACAACGATTTCTTTAGCGCTCATAATGATTTACTTTACGCAACGATTTCTTTAGCGCTCACAACTATTTCTTTAGTGCTCATAATGATTTGCTTTGCGCAACGATTTCTTTAGCACTCACAATGATTTCTTTAGCGCTCATAACGATTTGCTTTGCGCAACGATTTCTTTAGCACTCACAACGATTTCTTTAGCCCTCATAACGATTTTCTTCGTGTAACGATTTCTTTAGCGCTCATAACGATTTGCTTCGCGCAACGATTTCTTTAGCGCTCACAACGATTTGCTCTCTATAACGACTTGTTAAGTATTCATAATGATTTCTTTAATGAATACCACGATTTATTTTCTATAACGATTTCCTCAGTATTCATAATGATTCGTTTAATGAATACAATGATTTACTCTCTATAACGACTTGTTAAGTACTCATAAAGATTTCTTCAGTAAACACTTGATCATAACGACTTCATAAGTCATATAGACAATGACTTTATGGTTTATATCGACTTGATATTTATCTTATCTCTTAAAGCGTTGAATAGTCAAAGTGTTCTCATATCTGTCTGATTGTTGTGCATTTAATGAAGACATAACACATCTCTGCATGCATGCAGATGATATCTTTTCATTATTGTGCATATTCTGTCAACATCTTTTAGAACAAGCTATTTGACATTGCTATTTTGGTGAATATTCACATCAACATCTTCTGACATCAAGAGACAGTCTAGCTGTCTACCATTCCAGCATTTAATATATGCAGGGCCCTAAAAGACATTCTATCATACAAACGTTGGACCATATAGACGCCAGAAGACCCTATCTCTTTGCATGCTCAAATGGATTAAAGATTGTTGACTAGAAGCTTCCAAGTCTCAATCAGTCTAACGTCTATCAAACAAAGAGACAACGGTTACCTTAACGACTACATTTCAAATGGAGATATAAATTCAAGACAGTAACTCCAGAAGTTTAAAAAAAAGTGTGACTTACCATTGAATACTACAAGCATTGCAGATCTTCTGAAAAGAATCCGAAAGCCAAAAATTCAAATTTTAGTGTGTCTGTAGCTCGTTGCTCTCTGTGCTATAATAGAAATCTTAAGAGAGCCAGTGTAGTTCTGAGAGAGTGCCTTATTTAGATTATTTGCTCTCAGTGCTAGTAGCTTCAGATCTTGACTTGCTAAAGCTTGATCTAGGGGCTTGAATTCCTGTTTATTCTTTTGTGGTGTAGTTCCCTTCTGTTGTGAAGGAAGACCTGGTGGGGAGCCAAGGTGTTGTGTTCCCTTCTGTTGTGAAGGAAGACCTGGTGAGGAATCCAGGGTGTTGTAGTTCCCTTCGTGTGAAGGAAGACCAGCTGAGCTGGGTGTTGTATTGTCCATAGGGGGACTGTACCCTAGTTAGTGGAATGCTGAGTTGTTGCTCAGGGACTGGATGTAGGACTCCTAAGGAGAGGAGGTCTGAACCAGGATAATTCCTTATGTTGTGTGATTGCTTATTGTGTGTTTGTCTTTTATACTAATCTTCTCTAACCTTCATCGAAGAACATCTTTGTATGAATGTTTTAAGTACAGGTACTAGTCAGATAATTTTTTAAAAAAGGCCCATTCACCCCCCCTCTGGGCTCGTCAACTGGGCAACAAATGCTTCCATCGATGCCAGTCATTTTGCCATCAGAGGGAGGTGTGAAGATGAACAGTAGGCGGCCACTTTATCTTAGAAGGTGGCTGCATCATTCGAGAGAAACGGGTGGACCATCCCACCCTCTTCCCTACAAGGAAGATCAAGAAGCCTTCTCTGCCCACAAGGGAGGAGGAATGACACTTGGCGGCAAACACCTCCCACAGTCATTGCTACCCCTCCCATCACCGCCAAAAGACCAAGAGGAGAGGGCATACCATTGGCTTCCCCCAATAAGAGGAAACTTATCTCTATCCCTGTTACGCACCCATCCAGTGATCAGCTTCAAGAATTTGAGCAGCATTCCACTAAGTAGGAGCGCATAATGTGAACCCTATAATGGGAAAGGCATAACTTAATGGCATACGTCAATGAGGAGCAATCTCCATTCTCCCAGAATATCTTAGAAGTCGAGATATCATCATGGCTTTAGCTTTCAACGCTAAAGTCCTATGACAGGATTAGCGACCCTTTGATCATTTCGATAGTTTTGATGCCTTGATGACCCTACAAGGGGCCTCAGACTCCATAAAGTATAGGGTTTTCACTGACATATTGGTGCAAGGCTGAGAACCCAAGCATGGTTTTAAGCCCTCATGCCAGGAAGCATCTCCACCATTTGACAGTTTGGACATCTTTTCACGTAAAGCTTCACCAAAAATGGCCCGCCAAGGTTGATTGCAAGTTGCTAGGTCTCAAACAAGCCCCCAAAGAAAAGTTCGAAGCTTGCATCAACTGGTTTAAAGTGGAATCCCTTTGAATTTCCTACCACGATGTTGCGTCGATGATAACTGCACTAATTGGAGGAACTGGAGATGAAGGACATCGTCATAAATTAGTTCTCCATCCTCCTACCACCCTCGCTGACCTTGTCACACAGGCTCTACGTCATGCAGAGTGCGAAAATCTTCTCACTACATGTCGAGATAGCTCAGGATAGGAGGACGAGAGAAAGTGCCAATTTGACCAACCTTCTTAATCAGAGAAAAAAAAAGAGTCGCAATAATGACAAGAATGAGCTGCCTAAGAGATTCAAGTACTATACTGCCCTAGGTACACAAATTTATGAGATCTATAAGGAGATCAAAGACTCGTTCCTTCTTCGTCGACTCGAGCCAATGAAGTCCAACTGATGACATCACAATGTACGGAAGAACTATCACTTCCAAGAAGATCATGACCACTACATCAACAATTGCCGACAGCTTAAAGATGAAATCGAGGCTCCCATCTATCAAGGGGGAATTGGCCAGGTACATGGCTCATAGGCATTGTAGATGTGACTCTCGTCTTAAAAAAGACTCAAGTCTCTACAAAGAAAATATGAAAAATAATAAGAGGAAGATGGAGCACAACTCCTACATATGTTCGTGATCGCCAGGTACACGTAGGTACCGAAGGAGTATAAACAAGTAAAAATAAACAATGAAAGAAGTGATCACAGAATAGTTTTTAGTGGGGAGATTGTGCGGAAGAGATTGTGGGTCCACTTCTTCTGCTACGAGCATGGCCAGCCGTGGTAGAAGGCACTTTCTTCATTGATTACCTTGAGAAAACAACACAATAAAAGAGAGGATTAGCCAAGTGAATGTGTAGTATCAATTGTCAAATAAATGAAAGAGCATGAAGAACATGGAGAAGAACACACCTTTTGTGGCTTTTAGACCCTAGAAAATAGGTATGTGTGTGTGTATGCATGCAAATAGTGTGTGCGTTGATTGAATGTTGATTAAAAGAGAATAAACAAAATGTAAATGGCCACGTTGGGGCTTGGATGGGAGATGATGATGGGTATAAACAAATATGAACAAACAAAAGAAGAAGAGGAGGTGGTTCTCCAATTGAGTTGATGGCGCAGAGAGGCCTACTGTTTGAGAGGAGATGCTTGCAGCAACTTGCAGAGGATGGAGCGATGGTGTTGAAGAGCTGCTGGTTTAGAAGTGGAGCGGAGAAGGCGACGTTGATGCACTTGAGACGGCAGTCCGATAGGGCTTCACCTCAAATTGGCGTCTTGCAACTCACTGGTCTTGAAGTACTTAACCTCAAGATGTCGGCCTATGGAACTATATTTATAAGAGGGGGCGCAGAGCCCGAGGTGGACAAGCTCTGTAAATCATGATGAACATAGTGGTCGCACTTAAAGCTGATTCGCGATGACCTTGGAGGATGCGAATAAGAAGATTTCAATCTGATTCTGATTCTGACGGAATCTAGTCCTGAATAGCGACGGAATGACCCGACGTATGTATTCATTTCGAAAAAATGATTTATGGAAAGTTGCCATATAATCGATTATGTTCAAAATCACGACGACCTAAGAGGTCGCACATCAGAAGAATGCAACACTGAATAGTGATGAGATTACCTGTCGTGTATTAAACTTTCCAAACAACACTTGCCCAACAAGAGTCAAAGTTCAAACGAAGTCGGATTATGAAACTGAATAGTGACGGGTCGATAGGTCGCGAATATGAAATGTTTCCAAAAATCATTTGGTGGAAATTGCCAAAGTGGAAGGTTAAAATATGGAATTAAAAATAGCGACCCCCCTTAATCGGACGCAGATAGGAGTCAGAATCCTAGTCGGATAAGAATCTATATCGCGACGGAGTAAGCCGCCGCACATTTTGGATATAAAGGCGTCCACATGGGCCGTCGCGGATCACGGACTTTGAATCGTGACCACTGGTTCCGTCGTGCTTATAGCTTTTTGCCCAAACCTCCAGCAGACTAGGAGAATATGGGGGAAGCACCAAGAAATGGGGGAAGAATTGGGGGATACCCTGAATGATGGAGAAAACTACTCTCATAAGGGAAAAAGGGAACCATTTGTGGCATTATGGCGTAATTTGTAATTTGACCGCAATGGTGCCATTTTTAGCATGTCTAGAGCTGCCACGCCTTGGCGTCTGTTTTGCAAGGGTGCGAAGCGGAGAGACACGAAGTGGAGCGAAATGGAGTGTAATGGAATGAAAAAAAATGAAGCGTAGTATAGTGGAGCGAAGTGGAGAGAACTGATAAGTAGATGCCAATGTTAAAATAGACATGTGTTCAGTTGTGGTGACACCACCTGATGAGAGTCTTTCGCCAACTGCCAAGGACATCGCCTCCGGAGAACAAGACTAAGCAAACACAAAGTTTGGATGGAAGAAAAAGGTGTGCACGAGGGCACGAAGGGAGGTGTGTATGCGATACACAAAGGAGATGTGCCACGTGGGGCACGAAGGAGAGATCAACTTCTAGCATAAGGGAAGTACCCAAGGACACAATCTGGTAGGTTGCACTATTGGGGGGCGTTTACCAGCTTGTGGGTGTGCCGCTGCCAAGGTGGATCTATAGGAGATAAAAGACGAATGTAGACGGATAAATCCAAACAATGGAGTTCAAGAAAATCAGCCAGGAGGCGGCAACAAAGGGAGTTGGGTACTTGACCCGGAATGAAATATCTCAAATTACTTGGAGTTGAAGTCAGAATGGCTTTCAAGTGCATTGGGAGAGTGGTTTTCCACTGTGATTTCAAATATGCATGTATGCTGGGCTACAGAAAAAAATAAGGGTTAAAAGATAAAAAATAATCAAGGATAATATTGTTATGATGTTGAGTTAAGTCAGGACACTAGGTTTTCAAGATGTGGGTCCGTCGTCCTCATGTGCAAAGTGTAACGGCTTGTCCGTGCAGCTAAGGATCCTATGGAATAGTCATTGTTTTTGATAAATGGGAACTCAAATCCCAGATTTCTAAGAGCCACAAGGTCCTTGATATGCTCTAAGGGTAATAACATATAGTAGATGCAGATAACTAATGGTAAGGGCAGCAATGGCAGCCTCATTGCCTGTTGGTAGTGCCAGATGAGGTAACCCGAACCAGGGCTCAAAATTCATTAGCCAAGAGAAACATATATCATGGCGTAAATAACATTAACGTCACGGAGCATGGATAAAGCATTCAATAACAGACATAGCTCATTCAATTGTTTGTTTAAAACCATGAGGATAAGTGTATTGGCCAAATGACGAGATTGGAGTTCATTGCAGGATGAGTCAATGATTGGAAGAATTGGACTGATCTGGCATAGAGATTAAGCACAATGTGTTTGTCCTGTGCAAAACCATCAAGATTTTTTTTAGAGATATTTAAATTTTTATGGAGATTTAAGAGTATTTGAATTTTTTACGGAGATTTTGAAAATTATTTATTTATTTATTTTGTTGGTTTTGAAAAATATTCAACTTTGTTTTTAGTTTTGAAAGATATTCAATCTTTTTTGTTGGTTTTGGAAACACTGTCATGCCATGGCGGCACCAAAGTTATGAAACTGACTGGCAAGGGATCCTCGTTACCTCCCTTTTCATTAAAGAGTGCCAAGAGTAAGGCGTGCATTTAAAGTGGTGCCCAGTGGCTAACTGCTCATGGTTAACTGTATCACTACCAAAGCCATACCTGAAAAGGCAACTTGGTCTGATAGGGAGAAGGGAAGAAAATTTTGAGATAAGCTTGATATGGGGTTTGATGAGTTGGGTTTGACTTCCTTCCTTGGCACAACCATCAAAAGATTCACTCTCATTAAGTATTGGGGGCTTTTGAATTAATTGATAGACCATTTATTTGTAGGGACATACGTACGACCGGGTTCATTTGGAATCTAGCGAGGACTTTGCCACTCTTTGTCATGCCTCGTTATATTGACTGATTTTTTTTTTTGATTTGCATGCATACGACCTGGGTTCATTTTGAATCCTGTGGGGACTTTGCCGCTCTTGACATATATTTGACTTTGATGTTCATTGGTCATCTGATTGATTGCCCTTTTCAAGACATCCTCTCATCAGAGAGTGCTTCAAGTTAGTTGTCTTGCCCAGACTACCTCTACTTCCCATACCTTGGCTTAATGAGAAAAGAAATAGACTTTTGTGCCCTTAGGCATGGTCGTGATAGCGACGGTGTCTTCTAAAGCAATCAGCTTAGGGTGCCATGAAGTGTGCGAAGGTGCTCATGCCCAGGGCAAACTTTAATGAAAAGGGAGGGAACTTTGGACTCCTGGCGCGGAGCTTTCATAATAGGAGTGCTGCAGTAGCATGACAACATTGAATATTCATCTTTTTATGGATTTTTGACATTGATAAGTAATATAATAGCTTTTTAAATAAGAATTCACAGGGTATTGATGATCAGTCCATCCCCATATAAGTTTATGAATTATATATCTATTTTAGTGATTAACAAAACTTCAATAAAGTGTCATCTAACAAGTTTTCATGAAGCTTAGGCACATGAAGTAAATCAGGCGAAATCAAGAAATTATGTAAGTATTTCTTACTTTGTAGCATTTAAAATACAGAGCAGGAAATTTCTCTAAGTACACATCGACTCTCTATATGCTACAATGATATTGATTTCATTCTCATAAGGATTTGTAGTGTCATACCGATTTCGGTCTCATAACGATTTCCTTACTTCTATCAATTTAATTTTCATAAGGATTTGATAAGTGAGCATATCGATTTTGATCTCACAACGATTCGCTTAGTGGGCGTAATGATTTCGACCTCACAATGATTCGCTTAGTGGGTGTAACGATTTCGACCTCACAACAATTTGATAAGTGAGAATAACGATTTGCTCTTACAACGATTCGGTTTCTCATAACGATTTGATACGTGAGAACAACGATTTGCTCTCACAACGATTCTGTTTCTCATAACGATTTGATAAGTGAGAACAACGATTTGCTCTCACAACAATTTTGTTTCTCATAACGATTTGATAAGTGAGAACAACGATTTGCTCTCACAACGATTCTGTTTCTCATAACGATTTGATAAGTGAGAACAACAATTTGCTCTCACAATGATTTGGTTTCTCATAACGATTTGAAACGTGAGAACAACGATTTGCTCTCACAACGATTCAGGTTTTACAACGATTTGATAAGTGAGAACAACGATTTGCTCTCACAACGATTTGTCTTTCATAACGATTCGATAAGTCACAACAATGACTTAGTCTGTGTAACGATTCGATAAAGCAAAACAACGATTTGATCACTACATCGACTTGATAAGTGAGACAACGATTTGGTTATAACAACTTGTTCATAACGATTTTCTTATACTCTCATAACGATTTGTCTCTACAATGATTTGGTTATGATTGTATAACGATTTATGTTCACATCTATTTACTTATACATGTGCAACGATTTACATGAACATTGACTCATTCACACAACGATTTCATAAGTCGTACTTTCAACGATTTCATGAGCTATAACGACTTGATATTTAAACATATTTCAAATATTTTGAATGTCAAAGTCTTCCCTCGCTTTTCTCCAATATCCATGCATTTATTATGACTGAACATTTCACTGCATAATGCATGCTCAGATATCTTCTATTCCTATGCTTATATTGGAAACATCTTTTTGGAAAGCAGAATGACATTTCTATTTTGATGTATATTCGTTCTAATGTTGACTGACAATAAAAGACAGCGTAGCTGTCTATCATTCAACATTTATTGTGTGCAGGTCTCTGACAGCACAACCATCTACAACGTTGGACAAAATGAAAGATAAAGGATATCGAGAAGGATCTTCTCTTTACATGCATGGAACATAAAGGACCGTTGATTGGAGGCTCTACAACACCATGCAGTCTAACGTATACCAGAGCATAGAGACAATGGACATATCAACGGCTACTTCCTTAAGAGAAGATATATATTCAAGTCTGAAGACTCTTAGAAGATACTTTTTTTGCAGATACAATCTTTCAAGCCAAAGAGTCATAATAGAAGAGCGATTTTCATTTCAACTCTTGTGTAGCTCATGCTCTCAGCGTTCCTGTTTAATTCCTTGGAGAACACCTTTGAGTTCTGAGAGAATTCTTCCATTGTAGATCTTTCTCTCTCAGTCTTGCTTCAGATCAAGCATTGTTCTATGAGCTTGGTCTAGGGGCTTGTCTTCTCTTTTAACACTTTTCAGTGTTGTTCCTCTTCATGTTAGGAAGAGAAGACCTGTTGGTAACATGTGGTTTTATTCCCTTCGTGTTGAAGGAAGACCTGGGTTCCAGGGTGTTGTATTCCTCTTCAGGTTGTGAAGAGAAGGCCAGCTGCGGCTAGATGTGTAAGTGTCCTTGAGGGGGACTATACCCTTGGGTAGTGGAATCCTGAGTTGTTGCTTAGGGACTGGACGTAGGAATCCTGTGGAAAGGAGGTCCAAACCAGGATAAAATCCTTGTGTAGTGTGATTGCTTATTTGTGATTGGTGTTTTCTTTACTACTAACACTAATAGTCAAACGTAGTGTTTTTGTGTGAACGTTTTTGTTGACAGGTTTAGATAATCAAAGTTTAAGAATCCCATTCACCCCCCCTCTGGGCTTGCTAGCTGGGCAACAAGTGGTATCAAAGCTAGTCTCTTCGACAAAGAAGATCCAACGATCTAAAGAGAAAAGATTTAATGGCAGCTCAAGGGAGTATTGAAGGTCAGTCAGTAAACCGACGCCCTCTATTTGATGGTGAGGACTATACCTACTGGAAGACCAGGATGGAGTACTTCCTACAAGGATTCGATTTTCAAATATGGTCCATCATAGAAGAAGGCGATCTAGTTGTTCTAAACAACAGACAAAACTGGACAGAAGATGATAGACAGAAGATTTCTCTCAACTGCAAAGGTAAGAGCATATTATGCTGCGCACTTAGCAAGAAAGAGTTTAATAGAGTTTCAGCCTGCAAATCAGCGATGGAAATGTGGGAGAAGCTTAGAATTGCGTACGAAGGAACATATAAAGTAAAAGGGACCAGAATAGACATTCTGGTAACACAGTACGAGAGGTTCCAGATGCAGCCAGGAGAGTCAATAACTCAGATGCTCAGTAGATTTATAGACATCACAAATGGGCTGGCTGGTCTTGGAAAAAGCTACGAAATGGGAGATATGGTCAGAAAGATCTTAAGATCCCTACCAGCCTCGTGGACTCCTAAAGTGACAGTAATAGAAGATGCAAATGACCTAAAGAGAATGTCACTGGAGAAACTCATTGGGTCACTTACGGCTCATGAGATCAACATGGAGAGGCTCGGAGAATCCTCAAGCAGGAAAAAGCACAGCAATGCTCTCAAGGCTACAGAAGGTTGCTTTGACGAAGAATCTGAGGATGAAGTCAGTAATGAAGACAGTGATGATGAAGAAGCGCTTCTATCTAGAAGATTATAGCGCATACTTGTGAAGAAGAAGTACCAATCTGGAAGGAGATACTTCAAGAATAGCAAAGACTTCAAGAAGGGCGAAGGCAAAGACATAAAGAGAGCTGAGCCTATCTGCTATGAGTGCAAGAAGCTGGGACACATTAAGGCCGAGTGTCCAAAACTAAAGAAGACTGAAGTCAGAAAGAAAGATTCAACTAGAAAATTCAGAAAATACAAGAAGAAGGCCATGGCAGTAGCTTGGGACAACAACAACGACTCAAACAGTGAGTCAAGTTCGAGTGAAGAAGAAGAAGAAAAGGCCAACTTGGCCTTCATGGCAAATGTCGAGGAAAAGGTAACCTCTGACTCTTCCTTTACTTCTTGTAACGAATCTGAATCTGATAGCTTAGAAGATGCATTTAATAAGTTATACAGTAAATATAAAGAAGTATGTAAATTATTAAAAGTTAGCAAGAAAAATCATGCATGCTTAGAAAATACTAATTCAGATCTAAAATCTGAAAATGAGCAATTGGAAAGGCAAGTTACCGAACTAAAAAGAAGAAACGAACTATTGTGTGAAGATTTAAAAAGTAAAAATGAACAAATAACAAGACTGGAAAACCAGGAAACAGTAAGTAAATTAAATCAAGAAATTAACACACTAACAGAAGAAAATGAAAAATTATCTAGTGCGTTAAAAAAATTTACAAATGGAAAAATAACATTAATACTAAAAGGAGCTAGAAGATCAGGAAAGAAGAAATATGGTTTAGGATACACCCCTCCTGATAATGAAGAAACAGTAGTACATCCTAAAATATATCCAACACCTAAATTTGTAGCTGAACAAGACATTGCATATAAGTCAAACTTTAAATATATTCCAACAGAAAAAATAAGTAAAATATCTTGCTGTAGCCACTGCAACAAATTAGGTCATATTAAAATAACATGTCCAACTAAACATAAAAGATGGATAATTAAAAAGAAAAATGATGATACTAACCAACTAGGACCAAAAAGAACTTGGGTACCTAAAGTTTAGTGTTTCCATTACAGGAAAGCCTTCGAGCATCTAAGTGGTACCTGGACAGTGGGTGCTCAAGGCATATGTCTGGCAACAAGAAGCTGTTCTCTCACCTCGAAGCCGAAGAAGGCACAGTGACATATGGTGATAATGGAAAAGGGACAGTAATAGGTTTCGGATCAGTTGGAAGTCAAGGAAAAATCATTATTGAAGATGTACTTTGTGTAAAAGGACTCAAGGAAATCTTATCAGCATCAGCCAGCTATGTGACAAAGGGCATCAGATAAGTTTCAAGAGTCAAATTACAGTATCATGAAAAATGGTGCAGTTGTGTTTGAAGCAAGCAGGGAAAAGAACTTGTATGTGCTTCATTTAAACGAGTTAAATGATCAGGACATATGTCTTGCAGCAAACAAAGAGCAGTCAATTGAACTTTGGCACAGAAGATTGGGCCACTGTAGCTTGGATGGGATCAGAAAGCTAATCAAGAGAAATCTAGTAGAAGGTCTGCCCAAAGTAAGCACCAAAATGGAAGGGTTCTGTGAACCATGTGCAAAAGGTAAGCACACTAAATCATCTTTCAAATCAAAATCAGTGGTAACAACTTCTAAACCTGTAACGCCTCAAAAATTTTAAAGTGCTAATAAAATATTAATAATGTGGTTTTATATATTAGTATTGTCATTAAATTGAAATAATTAAAATTTGGGTTTAATTAATGGTAACATATGTTACCCCAGTGTCGTACATAGAGGTGCGCGCTCCCACAGGGTGACATCAGAAAACGACAACGAAATAAAAATCTGAGAACACCATAATTTCCAAAAAATGTGGAGATCTCAGAAATATGAATCTCTGAATTTTTCGACGTACGGACTTCGAGGATAAGTCGACGCGACTATTTTTCGGGTGAATTTTTACCCAGTGTAAAATAAAATCTAAAAATTAAATAAAAATCACCATAATTTGTAAAACTATCACAATAGTCTATGGTTGAAATTTTAACACAAATGGACCTCGTTTGAATACATAAAAATGTGTATCTTTGGGCCAGCCAATTTTTGGGCCATTTACGGTGGCCATTTTCCTTCGATTTTTAGGGCGCTTACGTGTGAGGCCTTGGGAAGGCCAGCACACTTGAAGGAATAGGTAACACGATAGTTACCATGTGTAACTTTCAGAACATGCATGAGCTAGGTGTCGGAGGGTGGTAAAATGGGGGTTTTACCCCAACACCTGTGAACCGGCGTGGCATCATGCATGGAAAGGCTTGGGGCTATAAAACCATCCCTGTAACCAGCATGCTAACCCTTCCAGCAGTCATTCTTGCAACCACCCCTATTCTTGCTGTTTCTTTTTCTTGCCATTGCTGTGAGGGAGCTGCTACTGTTGAAGCTGTAGCCTCCACTGGTCGTGCCTGAGGAGCTACAAGTTGTAGCTGTTTGTGGATTACAAGGACTGCACCCCAGCGTCTTCTTCTTCCTGTTGGCAATGAACCCATCGAAGAGAAGGCCTCATCATCTATCTTCACAAGTAGAATTCTTTTCCTTTCTCACTCTTTTCTAAATTCTTGTCTCCTACATTTGCTAAAGAATTCATGAACACCTTCATATCTACCTTTAAACTTGGGAATTCTTAAGAGAATTGTGTGTCCATCTCTTGTAATTATGTTTTAGTATCTGTGTATGTAGGATTCAATCTTTTCTTCCTTCCTCTCTTACTCTTATCCTTGAACAGGCTATAGAACTTACTGTTAGGTGTACAAGCTCTCAAGTTCTTGTTTAACTTCCGTAAGTATCTCTAGAAGCTTGTGTGCATCATGTTTAGTGTAGGATTCTCTTCCTTTCTCTCTCAATCTTACCTCCTTGACTCTGTAAACATCCACGGAAGTGTGTGTGTTCAAACTCTTGTTTTAGTACCAATTTTCAAGATCATGTGGGATTCACTTCCACCCCATTCTTCTTCCTACACCTCAACTTAGTTCAGTAGTTGGAGTGATCTTTTACCATGTGCATGCTATTTTCCAGCTTCGGAATAAGTTCCATGATAGGAATTCAATCCCTCATCATGTTTAAGATAATGTTTAAATCATAGGAAGCAATACATCATTCCTCCTCCATCTTGACGTGTGTAAATCTGAAACTATGTTAATCTCGGATAGTTCTTCCTACCTTTGTGAGTTGTTTCATTGAGAGACCACGAAAGTCTCAAGTGTGTGAGCCTTGATAAGTGATTGGTGGTACAAGAAAAGAAAGTTTTAGGATAATTACTCTTCCAGTAATTTTCCCCTTGATTTGTCTTTTCTTTTGATCATTCATGTAAATCATGTTCGATATGTTCTCTTTCACTTCCTTGAAAAATTGGTTTGTTTCTTGAGGTCAAGATCATGCTTATGTAAGTCTTAAACATGGTAGGGGTCATAGGAAAGCTTGGTAGAACAACTTTTAGATGATTTTGATCCTTTTCTAAAAGTTCACGTAGTACCTGTCGACATCCATATCTCTATCTGTCGACAGGGCCATGTTCCCAGAACCCAGAAGGTTCTGTCTGATAGTGGCTGTCGACAGGTAGTCCTCTGGCTGTCGACAGGCCCTGTCAGAGTTGCATTTTAGCTTCAGTGAGAGCCTCACCTGTCGACAGGTACAACCTGGCTGTCGACAGGCACAACCAGTCCTGGAAATCAGTACCTACCTTGATTCATTTCTTGATCGGAATTACACCCAATTGTTCTAACAAAATGCTTACTCATTCCTAGATGTTTCTTCCACCTAACACCTACTAAAACCAATCATGTTATCTTTCTCTTTACCATGAATTATCCCTTCAAAAGTTCCAGTCACAATTGATCTTGTGAGATCATCAATTTTCTGAAATCAATAAAGGAACAGAGTTCCTTAATTCTTATGTGTAAATCATGAGTGAATCCTTGTGTGTCCTTGATTCATTATAAAAATGAGTGTGTGATGATGACGAGTTGTGAGTCTTTGGGACTCATTCGAGAAATATGTCTGGCAAATAAAGGGTTGGTTCAGTCCTAGGGGAGAGCCCGAATTCGTTAGTGGCCGCACGGGGGCGATGAGGACATCGTGGATGTTGGCATGCATCAGTTCATGTTTGATTAGTCATCATATCATGCTTGTGTGTGTGAAAATGTGTCTGACTCTGAATTCAAGTATCATCCTGAGTTATTGATCTTGCTTCTAAACTATTCTTGTTCAATACGTGATATCAATTTGGCTCATTTGTCCAATTTCTTGAACACTCAGTGCTAGCTATACATATGATCTTATCTTGAGATTATACGTTTGAATTCTTTCTATTTCAAGGAATTGAATTCTACTGGGCTAGTTAGCTCATCAAATTCCACTTTTTCAGGTAATCTACAATTTACAAGGCGGGACTTCAGGATTGTGTGTGGAGAGACCAACCATGGTGGCATTTTATTTTTACAATGTAAATCAAGAACCATGTAACACCTATTGAATGGTGAATAATAATTTTTATTTATTGAAGCCTCTGAGCAAATTTACTGTTCAATTTGTTCAATTTTACTCTTGATTTCTTGTTCGCTCACATTTTGGCATTTATAGATATATTAAATGACGGGACGTGACAAAACCCTTAGAACATCTACATATGGATCTATTTGGGCCAATGAGGACCACAAGTCTTGGAGGAAAGAACTTTGGATTCATCATAGTCGATGACTATTCCAGATTTACATGGGTATCTTTCTTGGAGCACAAGGATGACACATTTGATAGTTTTGTTAGCTTCAGCAAGAAAGTTTAGAAAGATAAGAAGTATAGCATTGTCAGCATTCGATCAGATCACGGAGGAGAGTTTCAGAATGAACGATTTGCAAAGTTCTGTGATGATCAAGGAATAGAACATAATTTCTCAGCACCAAGGACACCTCATCAAAATGGAGTTGCTGAGAGGAAGAACAGAAGCTTATTGGATATGGGAAGGACTATGTTGTCAGAATATAATTTACCAAGGTATTTTGGGCCGAAGCCATCAACACAGCTTGCTATATAATCAACAGAGTGTTGATCAGGCCAATCTTGAAGAAGACTGCATACGAGCTATTAAAGCAGAAGAAGCCAAAGATTAGTCATTTCAGAACTTTTGGTTGTTCATGCTTCATCCACAACAACGGAAAAAGGGATATTGGTAAGCTAGACTCCAAATCCGATGAAGGTATTTTATGGGGTATGCTTCTAAACCCAAAGGTTATAGAGTATTAATAAGCATAGTTTACTAATTGAACAAACAGTACATGTTATCTTTAATGAAACTAACCCTTCCTTGAGAAAGGAAGTAGATAGTGATGTTGATGATCCAGATGAATTATCCAAGAAATTAAAGAACACATCTATCGAGGACAAGGAAGATCCACCCTTGGAAGATCTACAATAAAAAGATATATCTCATGATAATCTTCCAAAAGAATGGAGATACAAGAAGGATCACCCATTGGATAACATTATTGGAGATCCATTGGTTGGGGTAAGAACTAGAGGTAACGTAATCCCATGTGATTATTTAGCCTTTGTATCTCAAATAGAGCCTAAGATAGTCAATGAAGCACTGCCTGATGAATCTTGAATATTAGCCATGCAAGAAGAACTTAATCAGTTCAAGAGAAACAAAGTATGGTCCCTTGTTCCGAGACCATCAGATCATCTTGTGATTGGCACCAAATGGGTGTTCAGGAACAAATTGGATGAAGCTGGTGTGATCACTAGAAACAAGGCCAGATTGGTAGCTCAAGGATATTCTCAAGAAGAAGGCATAGATTTCGATGAAACCTATGCACCAGTAGCCAAACTTTGTTGCCCAGTTAGGTAGCCCAGAGGGGGGGGGGGGTGAATGGGTCCTTTAAAATTTATCAATTAATACCTGTTCACTAAAAACGTTCACAAGGAAATACACTTTGAAGATTGTTAGTGTTAGTAAAGAAAAACAACAAACACAAAAAGACAATCACACAACACCAGATATATCTTGGTTCGGACCTCCTCCCCACAGGAGTCCTACGTCCAGTCTCTGAGCAACAACTCAGGATTTCACTAACTAGGGTATAGTCCCCCTATGGACACTACAACACCCAGCTCAGCTGGTCTTCTCTTCTCAGCCTGAAGAGGAACAACACCCTGGATACTTCCAGGTCTTCCTTCACACTAGAAGGGCACACACACACACCCTGGATACCACCAGGTCTTCCTTCACACACGAAGGGTACAAGCACAGAAACAAGTAAGCAGGAGATTAAGCCCCTAGATCAAGCTTTGACAAGCCAAGATCTGAAGCAAAGGACTGAGAGCTTAAGGACTACAAACTAAGCTCACTCTCAGATCCAGACAAGCTCTCTTGAAAATCTACAAATAATTGCAGAGAGCAAAGAAGAGCTAATCTAATGGAATGAGGTTTGGCTCTTTCTTGAGAACTCGCAGAAGACTTGATGATCAGAGTGATTTTTATGACTATCGTTCTCTTTTCTATCTCCTTCCTTCTGGAGCTCCTCTCTTCAATATATAGCTTCAATTTGAAATATAGACGTTGAAGTATCCGTTGCCTCTAGCTTTTTGGTGGACGTTAGACTGAGTGGCACTTGGAAGCTTCCAGTCGATAGTCCTTTATCCATTCGTGCACGCAAAGAGATAGGATCTTCTGAAGTGTCCTTTGGCTTCTACAAGGTCCAACGTTGTATGACGAATGTTGTCAGAGACCTGCATTCATTAAATGCTAGAACAGTAGATAGCTAGGCTGTCTCTTGTTGTCAGTCAACGTTGGTGTGAATATTCATCAAAATAGTAATGCCATTTTGCTGTTCTAAAAGATGCATATAGAATAGTTATGATAATGGATGATATCGTCTGTATGCATGCAGAGATACGTTCAGTCTTCATTAAATGCACAGCTGTCAGAAGAATATGTGCGAAGACTTTGACTATTCAACCCGTTGAAAGGATAAGTTATATGTCAAGTTGATTGATATGAAATCGATGCATTTATGACTTATGAAATCGTTATGCAATGAAATAGAAAATCATTGTGAGACATGAAAGAATCGTTGTGATCATTGAGGAAATCATTATGATTACTTAAGAAGTCGATGCGCAAAGCAAATCATTATAATATCTGAAGCAATCGTTGCGATAAGCAAATCGTTATGATAACTAAAGGAATCGTTATGATAGCAAGTCGTTACGATGACTAAGGAATCGTTACGAGAGCAAGTCGTTACGATGACTAAAGGAATCGTTACGAGAGCAAGTCATTACGATGACTAAAGGAATCGTTACGATAGCAAATCGTTATGATCACTAAAGGAATCGTTACGAAAACAAGTCGTTACGATGACTAAAGGAATCGTTACAAGAGCAAGTCGTTACGATGACTAAAGGAATCGTTACGAAAGCAAGTCGTTACGATGACTAAAGGAATCGTTACGAGAGCAAGTCGTTACGATGACTAAAGGAATCGTTACGAAAGCAAGTCGTTACGATGACTAAAGGAATCGTTACGAAAACAAGTCGTTACGATGACTAAAGGAATCGTTACGAAAGCAAGTCGTTACGATGACTAAAGGAGTCGTTACGAAAGCAAGTCGTTACGATGACTAAAGAAATCGTTACGAAAGCAAGTCGTTGTAGGAATGATTTCTTTTGAAATCAGAAGAAGTTTCAATCTATGAAGAAATCATTAAGATACTTATGAAACAGTTATGAAGAAATCATTACAGTTCTACTGTAATCGTTATGATCTATAAAGGAAACCGATGTGTACTTAGACAAAAATGATGTTGTAGATACAATGTAAAGATGATTACCTGTTTTGACTTATTTTCCTTTGGTACTAATTCCTGTGCTTAAGACTTGTAGAAAATAGGTTAGTGACCTTTAATTAAGGGTTTGATAATTATTACAATAATATGGTTTTGTTAATCTCCAAAATAGAAATGTAAGACTTTTAATTACATGGGGATAGACTGTTCATCAATCTGCCCCTTTTTGGTGATGACAAAACTTTAACAAATTAACAAACTTTAGCAAATAGCACAGATAAATAGATCTCCATATGTATTTCAGAGCTGCAATAATTCTCCCCCTTTTTGTCATTAGCAAAAAAATGCAAGGAAAAGACAAAGAAGTAGAGAAAACAACTGAATGAGACAAGAAATATTATTTGTATTCATTCATTCCGAGAAGGTACAGGGAGATAAAAGGCAGGAGAGAGGAGGGAGGCAAAATGAGAAATGATTTCCCATGCCTACTCTTCCTGCTTTTCAAAAACTTGACGAAATACACCAGGGGCAAGATTCTATTGGGGTCCCATGGAGGGAGCCATTCTCTTCAAATGGAGAGCCAACTGCTCATCAAGGATATTGGCATAGGCTTCTCTGCTAAGGGAGATTCTTTTGAAGGATACAGATCCAAAACTAGCTCGAGCAAGAAATTGATCAACTGAAATGGGATAGAAGTTCTACTTGGCCTTCAGCTCTTGAAAAAGGGCTACATAGACTTTGTAGCGCTCAACCCAAATCCGAAGGGATCCTGGACTAGGTGAATAGAGTTCATGTCTAAAAATGTATCTTCTGAAACTTGAGGGTGACCTTCCCTGGCTTGACATTCATTAAGCACTGATAATTGCTGAGCAAAGAGAGGGTAAAATCTGGCCCAGTCTGAAGGTGTCAACCTCTCACATTATGACAGGATAGGAGCTAGAACCTCAGCACTGACATGGCCTTGGTGATATTCTCTGAAGAGAAATCTATGAAATGCCACTTGGAAGCCCTTCTGTACTTTGATTCTGCCCATTACTCTGGCAAAACATTCAAAGATGATAGACCCAACAGAAGAGTCCATGACCAAAGAGTGAATAGGTGGAAGGAAGATTTCCTCTGGCACCTGAAGGGTGGAAAAGTCTACTTGGATAGCCTCAGAGTGGGCGTCGGCTGAACCAAGTGCATTTATGGCCTGCTTAAATTGGCTGAATTGGAGCTCAGGGAGACGATGGACATATCTATAGTTGTTGAAGAGTTAGAAATGCCTGGCCATCTTGATCTCCTTCTGAATGAATGGGGCCCAACAATGCTTGTGATGAATTTGGAACCATTCTGAGAGAGTCAGGGAATGGTCCCTTGGAGGGAATCTAGCAGACTTAGCCAGAACAAATTTTTTGTGCAGCTCTCTGTGCCCCCTAGCCCATTGCTCTTCAGTCTTGGAATGAGCAATAGAAAAGATTTTGGATTTTTCAGATTTGGTGAGAGGGGTATAAGGTAGAATGACATTTAAATGGTCTGAGAGATTAAGAAATGGAAGGTTGACAAGAGTGGCAAAGACAACCTTCTGAAGATATTCTCTATACAGTGGTTTATTTTTGTTGTCCACTGTGAGAGAAAACCACAAAGGTGGATGAAGAGGTTCAGAGGAAAGAGAGGAGGTGGATGAAATTTTCCTCTTTTTAGGAGCAGAACTAGAAGAGTCTGCCCTATGGATATGATCCCCAACCTTCAGTACAAACCGGAGGATGACTTCTTCAAACTCATCCTTGATTTTCTCAAGATAGGGAGATTCAAGTTGAGCACCCTCAGGAATTACAGTAATGAAAGAGGGTGGAGGAGAAGGATGTAAAAGGGAGTGTGAGGTAGTAGGTGGGATATCTGATGGTCCTGAGGATGGTGGACTAGAGGAAGAGGTGGCTCCAGCTGATGATGACACTGGAGGAACCTCAAAGATAGGTGGAGGTGGAGAAATGGGTGTTGAAGATGCAGGAGATGAGGAGGACTGTGAAGGAAAAGGTGTAGGTGATGAGATGGTTCTGGGTTGTGGTTTCTTGAAGGTTTGAGGTGCAGGTGGAGCTATGGATGATGAAGGTGGTGATGAAGGTACATGGGTCTGAGTTGAGGAAGGAGCTGGGGGCTTAGGAGCTACAGCTTCTGCTTCTTCAGCTATGTGCTACACAGACTCTGACTCCAAAGGCCCTGATGGCCCTAACACCTTCTCAGCTGGCCCTGAAGGCCCTGAACCACTGACCTCAGCTTGCCCTGAAGGCCCTAAACCACTGACCTCAGCTTCCCCTAAAGGCCGTGACACTTGCTCATCTGGCCCTGATGGCCCTGAACCACTAACCTCTACTTGTGGACTAGCTGCTGCCGGCCCTGATGGCCCTGCCACTTGCTCGTCTGGCCCTGATGACCTTGGAACACCTTCTTCACTTCTGTGATTAGCAGGAGGTGGAGGAGGAGGAGCTTGGGCTCCAACGGCCTTCAAAATCTCTGAAAGCATTGTCTTCATGCTTCTTAACTCCTTATTCAACCACCTTACAACATTTTTTACTTGAGACAACTCCTTGGATGTGGTGGCCTGGTTCATGAAGATGGAATTTACATCGGATTGCAATTAGCAGAGGATCTCCCCTTGAGCATCCAATCTTTCTATGACAGGCTTCAAATTGATAATGACTCTTTGCCTCATCTGTCTCTGATAAGAAGTGTCAGCTAGGAGAGGGACATCTGGAACTTCCGCTGCTTTCCCTTGTTGAACCACTCTTTATTACCTTCATATTTTGGTGTTAACAAAATTTATGATTAGATTTGTTTATGATTATTTTGGTGCTAATAAAATTTTTGATGCAACTTAAATTGAATATTTTGTTTCATCTGTGTCGCATCAATCTCATAGCAAAATGCTGAGTCTCACATTGATGCAATATGGCGCACTAAAATGATAAAATCGATGTCTAATCTATATACATCGATTACAGTTCAAGTGCCAAATTAATAAGCGCTACAACGATTCATTTTGATCGATTTTATAAGCGCTACAACGATTCATTTAGGGCCATAACGATTTGAAAAGTGAGCACAACGTCTTGTTCTCACATCGATTTGCCCCTCATAACGATTCACTAAGGCTCATATCGATTTTGATCTCGTAACGATTGGGACTCACATCGACTTCTTAAGTAGTCATAACGATTCGATAAGTGACTACATCGACTCCTTAAGAATTCATAATGACTTGTTAAGAAATCGATCTCATAACGATTTCATAAGTGATCACATCGATTTCTTTAGAAAGAACAACGATTTGCCTTTCATAACGATTTGTTTACAAATGAGCAACGACTCTTCACATAACGATTTCATAAGTGATCACATCGATTTCTTCAAGATATCAACGATTTGTTAAGAAATCGATCTCAGAACGGTTCTTTTTATAGCCATAACGATTTGGTTCTCACAACGATTCGTTAAGACTCATAACGATTTGATAAGTTACAACGATTTGCCTTTCATAACGATTTGCTTATTTTATCATAACAATTTCCATTCAAATTAACTTAGTTATGAATGATCATGATTTGTTCATATTCCTGCAACGATTTGCTTATAAATGAACAACGGTTTCTTCTCTTGTTTGTTAAAGTGTTTTTGACACCTAAATGAAAAGTCAAATATCTTCTGACAAAAAGCTGCATGCGCAATCTCTCAGTCCTGTCAGAAAAAGATATGACTTATCAATTTTAGCATGTTAACAGAAACATAGTAGCATGCACTGTCATCTTGTAAACACTCTTTTATGCTAACTCTCTCTTTTATGCTTACAGACCTCGAAGACCACCAGAGTTGATTAAGACAAATGAAGAGAAGATGAGCAATGGCTAGAACTCCAACGGATCCCTTCAACGGATCTATTCAAACTGCTCATATAAAAGAAGAAGCTTAGCTGAAGAAATCCGAGAGCCTTCCTGAATATCTTTGAAGGAGTGTACATCCAAGTAAGGAACCTCAACGCCACATACACTCAAAAGAAAGAGAGAAAGAGCCTGAGCCAAGAAGAAGAAGCGATCAAAAGCATCTCAAGCATTCAAGCCTTTAAGCTTCCTTTCTTCCTTCTCTCTTCATTCTCCCTGTGCTCATTGTAATCTTGGGGGAGAGTTTTTACTGAGAGTTTCTTTTGGGTAGATGCCATTCTTGTAGAACTCGCAGCACTGTTCTTTCTTTTATAAGAAAGACATCTTGTCCAGCTGTAGGACTGTATACAGTAGATAACCCAGCTAGGGGTTTGTGTCTAGCTGAACCAAACTGGGGTTTGTACCAGTTATTAACCTAGCTAGGGGTTAGTGTCTAGCAGAACCGCACTAGGGTTTGTACCAGGAGGTTGGCTTCTTGACCTGTAAAAGAAGTGGGCTGCCTTCTTGCCCGGGAAAGAGAAGAAGACCAGCTGGGGTGCTGGGTGTAAGGTCCATAAGGGGGACTGTACCCTTGGTTAGTGAAATCCCAAGAGTTTTCTTGGGGACTGGACGTAGGACTTCCATGTGGGAAGGGCCGAACCAGGATAAATCTCTTGTGTTATTTGTGTGATTTTTTATTTGCTTCCGCACTACTACTCTTTATCACACTAAACTAACCAAACTTTCAAGTGATAATTTTCTGTGTTTAAAGTTTCTATTTCAGATTTCAGAAAACCTATTCACCCCCCCTCTAGGTCAGTTTGATGTCATACCGAAAGGGCCAACATCACTTTCTCCTGGGCCTTGTCCATTTGAGGCTGCTGATCTTGGTCATCCTCAGAATCTCAGGAGCTGGCAGTCTCACCTTCTCTGAACTGGTTCTCTGGGGGATTTTCATTTCCCTCCCCCTGAGCCTCACTGCCCTTCTCAACTTCAGCTTCTCCTTCAGAATGCACACTTTCCATGGGAACTGCAGTTTGTGCTGCTGCTGCTGCTTTTTCTTCTTGAACTGGGAGGACTTCTGAATGAGTTTCAGTGTGGCCTGATGCCACAGCACTGACTCCCTGGAACTCCTCTGTCACTGACTGCTCCCCCTCAATGGGAGCATCTTCCATTGCAACATCCTCTTGAACTTGGACTTGCTCCTGCTAGCTTGGAGCTTCTTCCATAACTGCATCTTATGTGGGGACCTCTGCCACAGATTTTTCTATACTTGGCTCATGTGCAACTGGCTCCCCTTGAGGGATGGAGTCCAGTGCATCCCTAAGTAGACTGCCTACTTGGGAAGATGGAAGAGGGACCTCTGAGAATTGCCCAATGGGCTCAATGTCTTCAGGAGGAATGTCCTAAATTCTTCTACTACTTGCTTCTTCTACTACTGCTTGCACTGCTGCTTCTGCCTCAGATACTGCTGCTGCTTCTGCTACTGGTTCTAGGTCATCTTGGGCTTCACCAAGGATGGTTTCACCCTCAACCGCACAAGTCTTGGACCACACACCATTCACTATAGAAAATCCACTTTTTTTAAATTTCTGGACCTAATAGCTTGGCCCATCTTTTCAGATACATCACCCACTACACTTATCCCAAAATGATGAAAGATTTTGGTTAGAAGATGGCCATATGGTAGTGAGATGTTCAATTTGATTTTTATATCCCACACTTGAGACCTTGCAAACTTCATTCTCTCAATGATCAATTCTGCAGTATTAATTTCCTGATTCTGGATAGCCCAGTACATCAGGTCTGAATCAGCTTTGGTGTATGAGCAGAAGGTTGCACTCCTAAGTACAATGATCTGACAAATTATGAAATGCAAAAGCCTGTTAAAGGCACTGAGCTGGTTAATATCCAGCTTTCCATCCTTCAGCCAATACTCTTGGACTATTATTCCCAAACCCTTGACATGAGTGTCCACAGTGTGGACTCCACTGCGATCGGAAGTAGAAACTTCAAACAGAGATGCTAACAATTCCCTGGTGATCCTGATTTGGGTTCCCTTGACTGTAGAATTCAGGGTCCCATCCTCCTCAGTCTTCAGACAGACATAGAAAGCCTTGACAAGATCTAGATAACTTACATCAGAAAGGGTTGCAATCTTCATCCATTTCAGCCTCTGTAGAGCTTCAACCAAACTGACCCATTCCGTTCTTCTCCAAATCTGCTAAATCCACTGCCTTATGCCCGCAAAGCTTTGCCTTGACAGAGGCGAACCTAGTTTGCTCTTCTGGGGTGAGGAATGCAGCTCCGTAACCCCCAACACTGCCGGAAACAGTTGAAGAGGCCATGGAATCAAGCAGGAAAGGTTCTGGAGGTCTGGAAGGGTGGTTGAAGGAGAAACCCTCAAGAAATTTCTGGTGGGAGAGGTTGCAAGCTTCAAATCTGGTGGAAGCTGATGTCGGGGGGGGGGGGGGTTATCGCCTCAGGCAAGAGAACGAAGGAGTTAAAGAGAGGAGACGAATCGTTCTCATACCGATTATGGGATTTATGAAATAGAGGATAAATGCCCCTCTTTTTGAAGAGGTGCGCCTTTATGGCGGAAAACGACAAACTCGAGTTTGAAAGAAATAAAGAATTACACAAAACGAACCGACAGGAGAATTTACGTAAGAAGGATAAATGAGAAGTAATTGAGATAATTTTTTGCTCACTTCAGGAGAATAATTAATTGGGCTCCGAAATTTAATATTTCAGTATCTAACAGATAAATCTATCACAATTTACACATGCCTAATTCCCTTCTGAGAGAAGTGAACCTCTCTTCGGGTAAGGCTTTTGTGAAGACATCTGCCAACTGATTATTTGTGTCAATAAAAGATATTTCAATATTACCATTAGCTACATGATCACGAATAAAATGATATCTAACCTCAATGTGTTTGGTTCTTGAGTGCTGTACTGGATTCTTGGTTAAGTTTATGGCACTTGTGTTGTCACATAATAGTGGAATTGACTTGATGTGCATTCCATAATCCTCAAGTTGTTGCTTTATCCATAGGAGTTGTGTACAACAACTTCTAGCAGCCACGTACTCAGCTTCAACTGTTGAGAGTGCTACTGAATTCTGCTTCTCAGAGGACCAGGATATCAAGCATCCTGCAAGAAATTGACAACAACCACTGGTGCTTTTCTATCTAGTTTGCATCCAGCATAGTCAGCATCAGAGTACCCTACTAAATTTACTTCACATGATTTTGGATACCAGATACCTAGATCATACGTTCTAGATAAATATCTGAAAATTCTTTTAACATTAATTAAATGAGATTCTCTAGGGTCTGCTTGATATCTAGCACACATGCATACACTAAATAGTATATCAGGTCTGCTGGCAGTTAAGTAAAGTAGATAACCTATCATACCTCTATAGATCTTTTGATCTACTTTCTTACCATCTTTGTCACTGTCCATTCTTGTTGAAGTGCTCATTGGTGTTGACAGTGGCTTGGAATTTTCGAATCCAAATTTCTTCAAGAGCTCCTTGGTGTATTTGGCTTAACAGATGTGGGTGCCATCTCCTCCTTGCTTGATTTGTAATCCAAGGAAGTAGTTCAGCTCCCCTATCATGCTCATCTCAAATTCTCCCTGCATAAGCTTCTCAAAGTACTTGCAAAGAGATTCATCAGTAGATCCAAAAATTATGTCATCTACATAAATTTGTGCAAGTAGTATGTGCTTAACCTTTGACTTTATAAATAAAGTGCTATCTACTTGTCCTCTAGTGAAACCATGATCTAATAACAATGAACTAAGCCTTTCATACCAGGCTCTAGGTGCTTGCTTTAAACCATATAATGCCTTATGAAGTTTAAAAACATGATTTGGAAATTCTGAATCATCAAAACCGGGGGGTTGTTCTACATAAACTTCTTCTTTAATGAAACCATTTAAAAATACAGATTTGACATCCATTTGAAATAATTTCAAATCTAGAGCAGATGCATATGCAAGAAAAATCCTAATAGCCTCAAGTCTAGCTACAGGTGCATAGGTTTCATCGAAATCTATACCTTCCTCTTGGGAATAGCCTTGAGCTACCAATCTGGCCTTATTTCTTAAGATCACACCAGCTTCGTCCAATTTATTTCTGAACACCCATTTAGTGCCAATAACTGGATGACCTGATGGTCTAGGCACAAGTGACCATACATGGTTTCTCTTGAACTGATTCAGTTCATCTTGCATGGCTAGAATCCAAGACTCATCAGTAAGAGCTTCATTGACTATCCTAGGCTCTATTTGAGAAACAAATGCCAGGTAATCACAAGGGATTACATTACCTCTTGTTCTCACCCCTACAGATGGATCACCAATAATATTTTCAGGTGGGTGATCTTTCTTGTATCTCCACTCCTTTGGAAGGTTTTCATGATCAATGTCTGTTTGCTGCAAGTCTTCCAGAGGTGGATCTTCCTTGTCCTCAATTGATGTGTTCTTTAATTTCTTAGACAAGTCATCTGCATCATCAATATCGCTCTCTGCTTCCTTTCTTAAGGAAGGGTTAGTTTCATCAAAAATAATATGTACAGACTGTTCAATCAATAAGGTGCGTTTATTAAACACTCATAACCTTTAGGTTTAGTAGCATACCCCATGAAGATGCCTTCATCTGATTTGGCATCCAACTTACCAATGTCTCTTTTGCCGTTGTTGTGAATGAAGCATGGACATCCAAAGGTTCTGAAGTGACTGATCTTTGGCTTCTTTCCCTTGAACAACTCATATGCAGTCTTCTTCAAGATGGGTCTGATCATTACTCTATTAATGATATAGCTTGCTGTGTTCACTGCTTCAGCCCAGAAATATCTTGGTAAATCATATTCTGATAGCATTGTTCTTGCCATATCCAATAAGGTTCTATTCTTCCTCTCAGCAACTCCATTTTGCTGTGGTGTCCTTGGTGCTGAGAAGTTATGCTCAATCCCTTGGTCATCACAGAATTTTGCAAATTTTTCATTTTGAAACTCTCCTCCATGATCTAACTAGATTCCAACAATGCAAAACTTCTTGTCTTTCTGTACTCTTCTGCTGAAGCTTACAAAACTATCAAAGGTATCATCTTTATGCTCTAAGAAGGAAACCCATGTGAATCTGGAATAATCATCCACAATAACAAATCCAAAATTCTTTCCTCCAAGACTAGTGGTCCTCATTGGCCCGAATAAATCCATGTGAAGGAGTTCTAAGCGTTTAGAGGTGGTTACCACAGTCTTTGACTTGAAGGAACTCTTAGTGTGCTTCTCTTTTGCACATGGTCTGCAGATGCCATCCAATTTATTGCTGACCTTTGGTAGACCTTCCACAAGACTTCTCTTTCTGAGCTTATTCATGCCATCCAAACTGCAGTGGCCCAATCTTCTGTGCCACAGCTCAGTTGACTGCTCTTTGCTGGCCACTAAACAAATGTCTTGATCCTTGAGTTCTTCAAGATAGAGCACATACAGGTTCTTTTCTCTGTTAGCTTCGAAGATTATTGCTCCATCCTTCAGGATACTGCACTTGGACTCTTGGAACTTGATCTGATGACCTTTGTCACAAAGCTGGCTGATGCTTATGAGGTTGTGCTTTAGCCCTTTGACACACAGTACATCTTCAATAATTGTTTTCCCTTTGTTGCTCACAGAACCACTGCCTATCACTGTTCCTTTTCCATTATCTCCATAGGTGACTGTTCCTTCCTCAGCTTGGAGATGAGTGAACAGCTTCCTGTTCCCTGACATATGCCTTGAGCACCCGCTGTCCAGGTACCACTTTGATGCTCGAAGGCTTCCTTGAAAAGGAGACATTAAGTTTTAGGTACCCAAGTTCTTTTGGGTCCTTGTTGGTTAGTGTCAACAGTTTCCTTTTTAATTATCCATTTCTTATGTCTAGTTGGACATGTTAATTTTATATGCCCTAACTTATTGCAATGGCTACAGCAGGACGTTTTTGTTACTCTTTCAATATATTTGAAATTGGCTTTGTATGCTGTATCTTGTTCAGGTGTAAACTTCGGAGTTGGATATATTTTAGGTTGAATTATTGTTCCTTTATTTTCTGGTGGTGTATATCCTAAACCATGTTTCTTCTTTCCTGAACGTCTAGCACCTTTTAATATTAAGGAGTTCTTACCATTTGTAAATTTCTCCAATGTGCTTGACAGTTTGTCATTTTCTTCATTTAAAGTTTTAATTTCTTTTCTCAGTTCATCTGAACTCTCCTGTTTTTCTAATCTGATTATTTGTTTATTTTTATCTTGTAGATCTTCACATAATAGTTCATTTCTTCTTTTAAGTTCAGTTATTTATTTTTTCTAATTCTTCATTTTCTATTTTTAGATCTGAATTAGTGTTTTCTAAACATGCAGTATTTTTCGTACTAACTTTTAACAGTTTTGTTACTTCCCTATATTTACAGTATAATTCGTTGAAAGCTTCTTCTAGATTATGAGAATCAGAATTATTGCAAGAATCAAAAGATGAATCAGAAGTTACCTTCTGTTCAGTGTTTGCCATAAAAGCAAGTTGGCTTCTTCTTCTTCACTGTTTGAGCTTGACTCACTGTCTGATTCGCTGCTGTTTCTCCATGCTGCCGCCATAGCCTTTTTCTTATGCCTCTTGAATTTCTTGGAGCTTTCTCTCTTTCTGAATTCAGGCTTCTTGAGCTTTGGACATTCTGCTTTGATATGTTCTGGCTTTTTGCACTCGTAACATATGGGCTCGCCCTTTTTCTGATCCTTTCCATCTGGTTTCTTGAAGTCCTTATTTTTCTTAAAGTGTCTTCTACCAGATTGGAACTTCTTCTTCTTGGCTAGAATGTGCTGCAGTCTTCTTGATAGCATGGCTTCTTCATCTTCGCAGTCATTTGAGCTTTCATCTTCAGCTGATGACTCATCTGATCTATCTTCTTCTGCTTTAAGAGCATTTGAATGTTTCTTTCTGCTTGAGGACTCTCCTAGTCTCTCCATATTTATCTCATGGGGCATAAGTGACCCAATGAGCTTTTCCAAAGACATCCTCTTTAGATCATTAGCTTCCTCAATGGCTGTTACCTTGGGAGTCCATGTAGATGGAAGAGATCTAAGGATTTTTCTGACCATATCTCCAATCTCATAGGTCTTCCCGAGTCCTGCTAATCCATTTGTAATGTCTGTAAATCTACTGAACATTTGAGTTATAGATTCTCCTGGATGCATCTGGAACCTCTCATATTGAGTTACCAGAATATCTATTCTGGTTTCCTTAACCTTGTCTGTGCCTTCATAAGTGATTCTTAAATTTTCCCACATCTCCACTGCGGATTTGCAGGCTGATACTCTATTGAATTCTTTCTTGCTGAGAGCACAGCATAGAATGCTTTTGGCCTTACAGTTTGAAGAAATCTTCTTCCTGTCATCATCTGTCCTCTGAGCCTTTTCGTTGGTGACTAGGAGATCGCCTTCTTCAACTATGGACCATATTTGATAGTCATGACCTTGTAGAAAATATTCCATTCTTGTTTTCCAGTAAGCATAGTCTTCTCCATCGAACAATGGTGGTCGGTTGACAGACTGACCTTCATTGTGACCTTGGGCTGCCATGGATCTTTACTCTTCAGATCGTTGGATCTTCTTCTTTGTCGAAGAGACTCGCTCTGATACCACTTGTTGCCCAATTAGGTAGCCCAGAGGAGGGGGGGGGTGAATGGGTCCTTTAAAATTTATCAATTAATACATGTTCACTAAAAACGTTCACAAGGAAATACACTTTGAAGATTGTTAGTGTTAGTAAAGAAAAACAACAAACACAAAAAGACAATCACACAACACCAGATATATCCTGGTTCGGACCTCCTCTCCACAGGAGTCCTACGTCCAGTCCCTGAGCAACAACTCAAGATTTCACTAACTAGGGTACAGTCCCTCTATGGACACTACAACACCTAGCTCAGCTAGTCTTCTCTTCTCAGCCCAAAGAGGAACAACACCCTGGATACTTCCAGGTCTTCCTTCACACCAGAAGGGCACACACACACCCTGGATACCACCAGGTCTTCCTTCACACACGAAGGGTACAAGCATAGAAACAAGTAAGCAGGAGATTAAGCCCCTAGATCAAGCTTTGACAAGCCAAGATCTGAAGCAAAGGACTGAGAGCTTAATGACTACAAACTAAGCTCACTCTCAGATCCAGACAATCTCTCTTGAAAATCTACAAACAATTGCAGAGAGCAAAGAAGAGCTAATCTAATGGAATGAGGCTTGGCTCTTTCTTGAGAACTCGCAGAAGACTTGATGATCAGAGTGATTTTTATGACCATCGTTCTCTTTTTTATCTCCTTCCTTCTGGAGCTCCTCTCTTCAATATATAGCTTCAATTTGAAATATAGACGTTGAAGTATCCATTGCCTCTAGCTTTTTGGTGGATGTTAGACTGAGTGGAACTTGGAAGCTTCCAGTCGATAGTCCTTTATCCATTTGTGCACACAAAGAGATAGGATCTTCTGAAGTGTCCTTTAGCTTCTACAAGGTCCAACGTTGTATGACGAATGTTGTCAGAGACCTGCATACATTAAATGCTAGAACAGTAGACAGCTAGGCTGTCTCTTGTTGTCAGTCAACGTTGGTGTGAATATTCATCAAAATAGTAATGCCATTTTGCTGTTCTAAAAGATGCATATAGAATAGTCATGATAATGGATGATATCGTCTGTATGCATGCAGAGATACGTTCAGTCTTCATTAAATGCACAGCTGTCAGAAGAATATGTGCGAAGACTTTGACTATTTAACCGGTTGAAAGGATAAGTTATATGTCAAGTTGATTGATATGAAATCGATGCAAATAGCAAATCATTGTGAGACATGAAAGAATCGTTGTGATCATTGAGGAAATCATTATGATTACTTAAGAAGTCGATGCGCAAAGCAAATCGTTATAATATCTGAAGCAATCGTTGCGATAAGCAAATCGTTATGATAACTAAAGGAATCGTTATGATAGCAAGTCGTTACGATGACTAAAGGAATCGTTACGAGAGCAAGTCGTTACGATGACTAAAGGAATCGTTACGATAGCAAATCGTTATGATCACTAAAGGAATCGTTACGAAAACAAGTCGTTACGATGACTAAAGGAATCGTTACGAAAGCAAGTCGTTACGATGACTAAAGGAATCGTTACGAGAGCAAGTCGTTACGATGACTAAAGGAATCGTTACGAAAGTAAACAAGTCATTACGATGACTAAAGGAATCATTACGAAAGCAAGTCGTTACGATGACTAAAGGAATCATTACGAAAACAAGTCGTTACGATGACTAAAGGAATCGTTATGAAAGCAAGTCGTTACGATGACTAAAGGAGTCGTTACGAAAGCAAGTCGTTACGATGACTAAAGAAATCGTTACGAAAGCAAGTCGTTGTAGGAACGATTTCTTTTGAAATCAAAAGAAGTTTCAATCTATGAAGAAATCGTTAAGATACTTATGAAACAGTTATGAAGAAATCGTTACAGTTCTACTGTAATCGTTATGATCTATAAAGGAAACCGATGTGTACTTCGACAAAATGATGTTGTAGATACAATGTAAAGATGCTTACCTGTTTTGGCTTATTTTCCTTTGGTATTAATTCCTGTGCTTAAGACTTGTAGAAAATAGTTAGTGACCTTTAATTAAGGGTTTGATAATTATTACAATAATATGGTTTTGTTAATAATCAAAATAGAAATGTAAGACTTTTAATTACATGGGGATAGACTGTTCATCAGACTTGAGGCAATTAGGATTTTACTTGCTTATGCATCAGCATTGGATTTAAAATTATTTCAAATGGATGTAAAATCAGCTTTTCTAAATGGTTACATAAGGGAGGAAGTTTATGTAGAACAACCTCCTAGTTTTGATGATATCGATTTTCCAAATCATGTATTTAAATTGCACAAGGCTTTATATGGTTTGAAACAAGCACCTAGAGCATGGTATGAACGATTAAGTGCATTTTTGTTAAACCATGGTTTATTAGAGGAAAAGTAGATAGCACATTATTCATTAAGTCTAAAGTAAAAATGTGTTACTTGTTCAAATCTATGTTGATGATATAATATTTAGTTCTACTGATGAATCTTTTTGCAAGTACTTTGAAAAGCTTATGCATGGAGAATTTGAAATGAGCATGATGGGGGAACTTAATTATTTACTCGGATTGCAAATCAAGCAAGGAAAAGAAGGCTCCCACATTTGTCAAGCCAAGTACACCAAAGAGCTACTAAAGAAATTTGGTTTTGAAAATGCCAAGCCATTGTCAACACCGATGAGCACATCTACAAGGCTAGACAGTGACAAAGATGGTAAGAAAGTAGACCAAAAGCTCTACAGAGGTATGATAGGTTCATTACTTTATTTGACAGCTAGTAAACCTGATATATTGTTTAGTGTATGCATGTGTTCTAGGTATCAGGCAGACCCTAGAGAGTCTCATTTAATTAGTGTCAAACATATCTTTAGATACTTAGCAAGAACTCATGATATAGGATTGTGGTATCCAAAATCATGTAAAATAAATTTAGTAGGATACTCTGATGTTGGTTACGCTGGATGCAAGATAGATAGGAAAAGCACCAGTGGATGTTGTCAATTTCTTGCAGGATGTTTAGTTTCTTGGTCCTCAAAGAAGCAAAATTCAGTAGCACTGTCAACAGCTGAAGCTGAGTACGTGGCTGCTGGAAGCTGCTGTACACAACTTCTATGGATTAAGCAGCAACTTGAGGATTATGGGCTACACATCAAGACAATTCCCTTGCTGTGCGACAACACCAGTGCAATTAATCTCACCAAAAATCCAGTGCAGCACTCAAGCACTAAAGGACAGTGAACTTGCATGCAAGAACTCGGGCAAGGTCAGCCCACAACCTCCCCCACGCTGCACATTGGAAGACAACAATAACCTCAACACTCAGAAGCATGATGATCAAACAAGTGATGGCCCAGTCAATCACCAATCTGAAGCACATGTAAAGTTAAAACCCGTAGGGCAGGTGCTTGAGGATTTGCCAGAACCACACAGAAAGCACAATGGGAAGGAAAACACACAGTAGGAAGGAGGGCAGTCACAACCATCCACCACCAATATAGGTATCGTTATCTCTCTCCCTGTTAGACACAATGTCAGAGCTATACCAGGAATGGTGCCTCCGGAAGATGATCTAAATAGTCTTCATGTGGCATTTACTAGAAAACAAAAGACCCAACCACCAACAAGAGATGAAGGTGTCCGAACCCGAGGTGGCATGCGTGGCAATACAGCCACCCCCAAAACCAATGAATCAAAAAATTCTAATCTGGAACATTAGGGGCATTGGTAATGCTCAGTCCATCAAGAGGCTGAAAATTTTGAAGCGTAGGTACAAGCTTGCTATCATTGCCATTATTGAACCCAAGTAGAAAACTTCGTGCATTGACATATACATGAATAAACTTTGTATGGCCAACTCAGTTGGAAATCTGAATGATCAAGCCCGAATCTAGATTTTTTGGGAGGAACATCTTAACATTTTGAGGACTGATTCGAATGATCAGTTCATTACTGTCTCAGTTTCGTCATCTTTTTGTAAAACCTTCTTCCTCACTGTTGTGTATGCAAGTTACTGTGTGAATGAAACGAGAAAATTATGGGACTATATGATTGACTTCTCCAATGCTTGCACTGACCCTTGGCTGATTGGAGGCGACTTCAACAGTTACCTGGCACCTCAAGAAAAGAAAGGTGGGAGGAGGACCCTTGCTAGATCTGTCATGGATTTTCAAGCATGCATTACTGCTGTAGGGATTGAAGATGCTGGCTTCAGTGGGAGTAAATTTACTTGGTTTAATGGGCAACAAGATAACAACATATGGATCAGACTGGACCGCCTCTTTTTCAATGCCGAGTGGGCTATTTCCTATCCTGTTGTCCATGTGCAGCACCTTGACCGGGCATGCAGTGATCACAGCCCACTCCTTATCTTCAGCACCACTACAAGTACAAGGGGTTCTTCCAGATTTACATTCTAGCACATGTGGTGTTCCCATGATACGTTTTTGGCTGACTCAGCTACTGCCTGGAGAATGGCCCCTGCGTCTTCCTACCCCATGCTCAATGTGGTCCTAAAGATGAAACACATGAAGAAGTTCTATAGGACTTGGAACAAAGATGTCTTTGGCAATGTATCCCTCAATATCCAAGAAGCTGAAGCCTATTTTTCCAATGCCCAAAAGCTTTATGAGGAGGACAACACCCAGGCCAACCACAATACCTTTATGCTGGCCAAGGACAAGTTGGAGAAAGTATTATCGCAGGAGGAAAAACTGTGGCATCAGAAATCCAGAATAAAATGGCTGAAAGACAGAGACCACAACACCAAATGTTTCCATGCTTATGCCCTCACTCAAAGGAGACACTCCATCATATCTAAACTTCACAAAGAAGATGGTTCAGCTGTACATGGCGATGATAGCATTGCAGCTATGTTTGTGGAGCATTTCTCCGAGGTGTTCAAATCTGCCCAACACCAGGTTAGACCTGAAATCATACATAATATCCCTCACTTGATGACTGAAAAAGACAATGCTATGTGTTGGGTTTACATGGATTTATATTTGAGATGTTTGTTTTTTATGATGAGCAATCAATGAGCATTTCATGAACAATACAATTTCATGTGATATGAATGTGTGAAACATGATGAGAATGACAAGTCAAACAAATGTTAATCAAGAAACACATGTTAATTTGATCATCTAAATGTTCACATTATCCCACTGACAATGCTCTTAAATGTAGTTGAGATTGCAAGCAAGACAATGTACCAAAACAAGAGCAAAAAGATCAAGAAAAGCACAAAAAACAAGTACCTGTCGACAGCCCTAAAGATGCCTGTCGATAGCCCTGCACAGACAGATCTAATAGGGTACTGGCAAAGATACCTGTCGATAGCCCCACTGATGCCTGTCGACAATCAGCACAGATAGAACCAACAGGCTCCTTGCAAAGGTGTGCCTATCGACAGACTCAAGTCACCTGTCGACAGATCCACACAGGGAACTGTCTCCCGGAAAGCCCAGCCTTCTGCCTTTTGCAAGTCTGTCTACATCTGTCGACAGATGCATTTCTTGCTGTCGACAGACGAAGAGAAAATTTCAATACAAGATCTCCATACGTTTCCGAATTGGGTGTTTCCAATTGTCACGACTCTCTATGCTTAAACACCCATATAAAAGGAACTCTTTGGAGTTATTTTCGTACAGAAGCAACCACCACACAAAAACCCTAGCAAAGTCTCAAGAGAGAAGATCTTTCTGCTGCTCTGCTTCAACCGTTCGTCTAGGCAACCAAAGAGACATCCTCCGAACGGGATTGAAGCCAGATTGTCCATCTCTCAAGCTTCTCCATCAACTGATACCTGTCAAGATGAAGCATGAAGCACATCGGGACGATCATCTGAAGAGTTCCACATCAGGATTTGAAATCTCAACTCTGAACTCTTCTTTATTCTCTGTTTTCATATCTCGCGTGTGTTGTGGTGTTGAGTCAAGCGTCCTTGTGCTTGATTCACATTTTTCATGTTGTTCTGATCATGGTTTACATCAGACGACGTGAGTGTGTGTGTGTTATAGCGAGTGAACTTGCTGATAGCAGTCTTTTTGCGTGTGTGTGTGGACGTGGACGTAGGATACACAAGTTGTGTACTCCGAACCACCTTAAATCATCGTGTCTGTGGTTTGAACGTCTCAGCTAGATGTTTGGTAGGCACGTTGATCTTTCACACGCTAGATAAATTGCTACTCTATCTACTTACAATTAACACCATCTTAGTTTGATTTAAACTCTGTTTGAAATATCAAAAGTCCATGTTTCCATCGAAAGGAAGGACATTGTATTTTAATTGATAGTAATCTATTGAACCCCCCCCTTCTAAATTACCATATTGGATAATTCCACACATCTTTCAATTGGTATCAGAGCGAGGTTTCTCTGATTCACTATCTTAATTGGTTAATCTCACGATCAGGAGATTCTCGATCTCATGGAATCTAACAAGGGGTATATGGCCGAGGGACATTCAGTGACTAGGCCACCCTTCTTTGATGGCACTGATTATCCTTAATGGAAAAATCGTATGCAGGTGTTTCTGAGATCTCAAAATTTTGAGCTATGGAAGATTGTCAGCAAAGGAGCATACACCCTTCCCGAGGACGAAGATACCAGGACGAAGGATCATATTGCAAAGGGAACTCTCAACTGGAGTGCCCTGAACATGATGCAGTGTGCTGTTCATCCGAAAGAATACTCAAGAGTCTCCACATGCACTTCAGCGAAAGAGATGTGGGACAAACTTAAACTTATCTACGAAGGTATGTCCGAGGTAAGGGAAACCAAAGCAAGCATGCTAGTTTTTTAGTATGAAATGTTTAAGATGAATAATGATGAAACTGTCTCAGATATGTTTGCTAGATTCATGTTAATAATAAATGGATTGAAAGGTCTTAAGAAAGAATACTCATAAAGTGACTTAGTGAGGAAGATCTCTCAAGATGAAATTGGATGAACTAATTAGCTCATGGAACACTAAGGCCACTGTCATTGAGGATTCAAAAGATCTCTCAAAGATGAAATTGGATGAACTAATTGTCTCCCTGATGACATATGAAATAAATGTGAAAAGGAAAGAAACTAAAGAAAACCCAAAAAGGTCAATTGCCTTAAAAGCTTCAAGCAAAAGTTCTTTTAGATCCAAAAAGATGTTCAACAGGAAAGTGATGAACCTAAAACGTCTAGTGATAGTGAAAATGATGAAATGGCCATGCTCACTAGACAATTCAAGAAATTCCTCAAATTCAAAAGGAAAGGCTCAGGTAATTCCAAATCCTTCCAAAAGAAAGATTTTTTCAAATAAGTTTGAGTCTAACAAAAAATCTGACATTATATGCTATGAGTGCAAGAAACAAGGGCATATGAGAGGAGAATGCCCCGAACTCAAGAAAAAGTTGAAGACAGAGAAATTCACCTTCAAGAAAGCCAAGGCAATGTTAGCAACTTGGAGTGATGAAGATGAAGATGAGGACGCACAAGAAGCCTCTGGAGATGAAGAAATTCAGTGTCTAATGGCTAGAAGCGACGACTCCAATGAGGTAAACTCTTCCTTTGAAACTTATACTGTTGATGAATGGGAAGAAGCATACACTGTCCTGTTTGAAAAATTCTGTGAATTCAAATCTGAAAACAAGGCATTGAAAAAGAAAATCAATTCTGTTGTTCATAGCACACACAATGATGAACAAGTTGTTGCCTTAACTAAAGAAATTGAAATGATGAAAATTGATGAGGAAGCTCATTGTGAGGAAATGGATTGCTTGAAAATAAAATTGGAAGAAAGTCAAAAAGAAAAGGAAAGTCTAACCAACTCTCTTGAATGTCTTCAAAATGAACATCAAGAAACTAAGAAAAAGTTGGAACAGGCTGAAAAAGATCTAAAAGAAAAATTTGAAGATCTTAAAAGGTTTGTTAAGGGAAAACAGAATCTTGATGCAATTTTGGGGTCAAACATCTTTGTTGCAAAACATGGAATTGGATATCAACCAGTAAAACAAAAGAAAATGGGAGAGACTTTGATAACTTCTTTTGTTGATTGTAGCCCAAGCACAAGCTATCAAGTCCCTTCCAAGAATAAGAAAGGTCAAGCTAAGGGTAAGAAACAGGAACCCAAGAAAATCAGTTCGGCTGTTAACACAACTAAGAAGTCTGTCAACAGCCCCAAAGAGGGTTGTCGACAGGTCTGGAAACATGCTTCCAAAGAAAAGCTAACTAGGCAACAGAAGGGTAAAATGCTCATGCATGTTCCTCAAATAACAAACCCACTATTTGGAAAAATCTTCATCATGCAATGTCTGTAAGAAAGTTGGGCACAATGCAAAACGATGCTGGAATAATCCAAATAAACTGAAAATCAAACAAGTTTGGATTCCGAAGCATTTACTTTTGGCATGAATGATACATTGGGACCCAAAGTAATTTGGGTACCAAAACCTCTTGTCTGATCCACATATGCAGGAATGTCTAGCAGCCCAAAATCAAAACAAATGGTACCTGGATAGTGGCTACTCGAGGCACATGACGGGCGACAAAGACAAATTCTGTTTGCTGGTGGAAAAAGACGGAGGTCAAGTTGTTTTTGGAGGTAACAATAAAGGCCAGATCATTGGTTCAGGCAAGGTTGGTAAGTATGCCTCCAACTCAATAGACAATGTACTGTTAGTTGATGGTCTTCACCATAACTTGCTTAGCATAAGCCAACTATGCGATAAAGGTCATAAAGTTGTCTTTGAATCAAATTCATGTCAAATTGTTGATAAGGAAACAGGAAGTCTTAAATTTTATGGCAAAAGAGTTAACAATATTTATTTGGTTGATCTAGATGATCCAGAAAATGAAAATTTATGTCTTGTTGCAAGTAAACAGGATGAGCTTACCTTGTGGCATCGTAGGCTTGGGCATGTAAGCTACATTGTCTTGCACAAGATCATGAGGCTGAAACTGGTAAATGGACTTCCTAAAATTTCCTACAATAAGAATGAAAATTTTTGTGATGCATGTGCACAGGAAAAACAAATTTGGAAATCCTTCAAATCAAAAGCACCGGTAAGTACCTCTAAACATTATGAATTGTTGCACATGGACCTTTTTAGACCTACTAGAACATTGAGTCTCAATGGCAAACGATTTGGTTTTGTCATTGTAGATGATTTTTCTAGGTTCACTTGGGTAAAATTTCTAGCTCACAAAAATGAGGCACTGAAAATCTTTGAAGAATTCTTTAATAAGATTGAGCATGGAAATGTTAATAAGATACTCAATCCGCACTAATCACGGGGGAGAGTTTGATAACAACTCATTTTCTGATTTTTGTAGGCACCAAGGAATAGAACACCTGTTTTCCTCTCCAAGGACTTCGGAGCAAAATGGTGTAATGGAGAGAAAGAACAGAACCCTGGTGGAAATGGCTCGTACTCTTCTGGTCGAAAGTCAACTCCCAAGGAGTTTTTGGGCAAAAGCAGTAAACACCTCGTGCTACATTCTCAACAGAGCCATGGTAAGACCCGAGATAAAGAAAACCCCCTATGAACTGCTAAAGGGTAAGAAACCCAGTATTGGGTATTTCAGAGTTTTTGGCTCAAAAGTGTTTATTCATAACAATGATAAAGTTGATTTAGACAAATTTGAAGCCAAAAGTGATCAATGTATTTTTCTTAGATACTCAGAACACTCTAGAGCATATAGGGTGTTTAACGTTTAGAATAAAACTGTAGAAGAAACTCCATATGTTGTTTTTGATGAGTATCATGCAAAACTAACACTGAAAACCTTCACAGGACTCAAGATGGAGATGCAGAAACAACACTTGAGGAACTACAAGAAAAAGCAAAAGGAAATTCTAAAGTAGTTTCTAAAAATAAAAGTGGCTATCTTGCAGGTACAATGATGAAGATGACGAAAATCTGTTCAGAAAACAAGATGTTTGAATCTGAAGAGATCCACAAGAGGAAGAGACTCAAGATGAAACTCCTCAAGCACACCCTCCTCCAGAACAACCTCCACAAGATCAACTTCTACAAGTCCAAGATCAACCCGATCCTTCAACAATCACCAATGTGAGGTATTCCAAAGATCACCCACTGAGAATGTGATAGGAGATGTAAATGATTCAGTTCAAACTAGATCTCAAGTTAGACAAATAATTGAACAAGATCAGTCAGCTTTTGTCTCTCAAGTGGAACCTAAAAATGTTGAAGAGGCCTTAAAAGAAAATTCATGGATTGATGCTATGCATAAGGAACTTGGTCAATTTCAAAGAAATAATGTCTGGAGTTTAGTTCCTAAAACCCCTGAAATTTATGTCATAGGAACAAGAGAGTCTTTAGGAATAAACTAAATGAAGAGGGTAAAGTGGTGAGAAATAAGGATAGACTGGTTGCAAAAGGATACAATCAAGAATTTGGTGTGGACTTTGAAGAATCCTTTGCCCCTGTAGCTAGACTTGAAGCAGTTAGAATCTTATTGGCATATGCATGCTCACATAAGTTTCAACTTTTTCAAATGGACGTTAAAACTGTTTTCTTGAATGGCTACATCAAAGAGGAAGTCTATGTCTCTCAACCACCCGGTTTTGAAAATTCTGAAATGCCTAACCATGTTTATAAATTGCACAAAGCTCTCTATGGTTTGAAACATGCACCCAGAGCTTGGTACGACAGACTGAGCAACTTTTTGGTGAGTAAAAACTACTCAAGAGGTAAAGTGGACCAAACTCTATTTACTAAGAAAGTTCGCAATCACATAATGTTGTTCAAGTTTATGTGGATGACATTATATTTGGTTCCACTAACCCATCACTGTGTGAGGAGTTTTCCAAACATATGCACAGCGAATTTGAGATGAGTCTAATAGGGGAGCTTCAATTCTTTCTGGTTTGCAGGTGAAGCAACATGAAGATGGCTTCTTCATTAATCAAGAAAAATATGTAAAGGAGCTCTTGAAATGCTTTCAGTTTGAGCAAGCCAAGCCTGCTTCTACACCAATGAGCACAAGCATAAAATTGGAAAATGATGAGAAAGGTAAACCGGTAGATGCAAAGCAATTCCGAGGTATGATTGGCTCACTCCTTTATCTTACTGCAAGTAGACCCGACATACAATTCAGTGTTTGCCTTTGTGCTAGATATCAATCTAGTCCAAAGAAAAGCCATTTGGTTGCAGTTAAGAGAATATTCAGATATCTCTCAGGTGCGTATGATTTGGGTCTTTGGTATCCAGCAGGAAGTAGTTTTGACTTGATATCATATTCTGATGTTGATTATGCTGGATGTAAGATAGACAGGAAAAACACTAGTGGGTACTGCCAATTACTTGGTGGTTGCATGGTTTCGTGGGCATCCAAGAAGCAACACTCGGTTGCACTCTCCACTGCAGAGGCAGAGTATGTTGCAGCGGGGGTTGGTGGCTCAAGTGTTGTGGATAAAAAGTCAACTGTCTGACTACAATATTGACATTGGATGCACACCTATCTTATGTGACAACACTAGTGCCATCAATCTTTCAAAGAACCTAGTCCAACACTCTAGGATAAAACACATTGAGATAAGACATCACTTCTTGAGAGATGAAGTAGCCAACAAATCCTTGGAGCTTAGCTTCATACCCACTGATAGAAATTAGCTGATATTTTCACAAAACTATTGGCTGAGGATAGATTCACAACATTGAGAAGAGAATTAGGATTGTGCAAAATGCAATGAAGCCCATACCAAACTTTGAAGTATATGTTCTTTGTGTGTACCGACTATGAGGTATATCAAATGGTGATCTGTGGAAGAACAAGTTATGCTTGTTTGGAAACTATCATTATGCGTGAGAAAACATTCTCCCCCATGTATCCATAGTCAAGTTGCAAATAAGGGTCATCTACTTTGAATTAGGTATATGATTCTTTTCAATTTGCCCATTCACTTTTGCAAACAAATGGATTTTTTTGTGATGGTTTGTCCTTATTCATGAACTTGTATGCAATTGCTTGCTAAACTTGTGCAAATGTTCTTGAATTGCTTGCTTGTTGAGTCTTCACATGCACACACTATGGGAGAGCTAGGTTAAGGTAGATGAGTGATTTTTAAGGGAAACTATCCATTGCTTCACTTCCTTGGCATGGAACTCAAATGCTATCTCTCATATCTGCTTTCAAAACCCTTTTCACAACTCCTGTCGACAACCCCATTCCTTGTTGTCGACAGCTTCGAGCAGAATAGCTCATCCCGACTCACATTCTTCAGTCTGTTCAAATCTGTGACAGACCCCTCTGTATCTGTCGACAGAAGCCACTCACCTGAACTCAGTTAATTCACACTGTTCGAATCTATCGACAGGCACCAATGGCTGTCGACAGATGCACCTCTTGCTGAGTTTTGCTTGTCCTGTCTCAACATACTTCATGATCATGCTTCACAATGTATCTAAGGTGCAAATTGGTGACTTACTTATGTTATAATCTTTCATATCCACATAATATCAACAACATTGTCCAAATCACGATGATTTTGCAATATCATTCTCTTGTGAGTCTGGTTGCATCATTTTGAGTACATTTAACAAAATACATGAGTCTAACCTAACTCACTTGAATAACTCCCTTGTGGAATATCATGTTTTTTAAGTAATGTGCTAAGTCCAAAGGTTATTAAAGCTATGTCTTGCATTGACTTTTATGCCGTATCTAACTTGACCTTGATTTTCAAAACAAACATCAAATAGGAGAAAAGCTACCTATTCACACAAAAAAAAAAAACAAAAAAAAATCAAAGTGTATCAAATCAATAAGGAATTAAGGCAGAGCAATGATGAGTATTGCTGAGTAACTGGGATATGGGCATCACAATGTCTGTCTTCGCATCAAAAGGCTTACTCCTTATCTCTGTATAATGGTCTGATGGTCACTTCCACTAAGTAACTGGGGATACCAGCATTACCCATGTCTATCTTCACGTCAAAAGGTCATAGTGATCCTAATTACCACTTTCTCTCTTACTGTTTGTTCAGAAACAACTCACAATAGAAGAAATAGAGTGTAGCCTCCTCAATTTTTCCTTTTCAAGGCCAAGCTGTTGTTAATGAAAAATTGCCCATGTAGACATCCTTTTCATACACCTTTTGCCTGTCACATGCTAAGATATATGTTCTTTTGCAATGGTTTTATTCAAGCGGTCTATTTTATTCTCCTATGTCCTTTTGTTCAGTATACTCCTTATGCTGCAACTTGAGAGTCCAGGGAATATTATTTCACAACCATTGTCGATAATTGACATGTTCTAATTATTAGTGGGTATGACATTTTATAATGTGTATTTACCTATTTTCCATCTTATATACACATTGGACGCTCATTGGCTTGAAACATCCTATCAAAATACTTGACTGGCACGCTTTCTGCAACTGCCTATCGACAGGGCACTGTTCACCTGTCGATAGTCGGCGACAGGACTTGTTTTGGAAGCCCAACGGGCGGCCATCTAGGGCAGATTTCGTGGGTCCCAGTCCTTTCAAATCCCTTCCCACTTTCTTTAAAAGGACCTCACGACCCCTTCCCCCTTCCACTTCCAAAAAAAATCCTCTCCTTGCCTCTTCACCAAGACCCTCTTTCTCTAGAGCGCAAAGCAGAGTCTGCCTCTTTCGGGTGTCTCCTCCTTTCGTGTCTCCTTCTCCTTTCACATCCCTCTCTACTCCGAAATCTTCTTTCTGATGGCTCCCAAGGGCAAGAAGCTTGTCTCCCGTCCCCGTCCTCGTTTCTCCCCAAGCCGACGAGGGTTCCAGGGCTCATACCGAGCGCCGAACAAAGCATCGGGATGATCGTTTGTCGGAGCTCGTTATTCCTCTAGATCTGCAACTTCTCAATGTTCATGGCACCTATACCAAGTTCGTGCAACCCAGATACGTTGATTTTGTGTCTCTGGAAGACATGTTTCTCGGGTTGCTGCCACTTTTTGACACCCAGGCTGGTCTCCTTCTGCTATTCTCACAAGCGGTACTCTCCAACCGCTGTGATGGACTTCTACAACAACCTCTGGAAACCGCTCAAGGTGATCTTATACCAAGGTGAAAGGCACCCCGTTTCTGATCACTCCTAATCTTTTCTCCGTTGCAATTCAATTCCAAATACTAGCATTGATATCATGCAACATCACCCATTGGCATCTGAGTACTACACACTCATCACTCGGCAGCCATACGATTCATCTAAAGATCGTGTGCAAATGAATGCCAACTCTTCTCTCCTCTTCATCGTCTCATCCACCATATCTTTACCACAATCATAGTCCCCAGGATGGTAGTCGGAACTTGTGACTGCCATTCATAAATCCCTTTTTCACGCATTTCTAACTGTGAACAAGTCAACCTACCACTCCTTCTAATCTCTCACATCCGGATGCCTTCGCAATTCCAATAGGTCTATGCCTTATGCATATCCAATCACTTCTCTTTTGTTCATCGGCATCCAAATCTCAAAGAAGAGATGACAAACCTCAAGTCTCGTAGCTCCTTTGATCTCACTACTGCTCACAGGATGGGCTACAAATGGTTGATGGGGGGTTGGTCACGAGAACTCAAGGGTAAGGGACCGGCAATTGCTGAGGTTGATGAAGAAGATGACGTTGATGACGATGATGCTGGTGACGACTCCCAGTCCGGCCAATAGATGCTCCGAGAGCTGAAGATGAGATGTTGCTGATGAACAAGCGCCTGCTGAGCTCTCTTCGAGATTTCATCACTGCTCAATGGCCCAAATGCAGCTTCAAATGACCACAGGCTTTGAGCACCTAAATGAACGATTGGACACTGTTGATACGAGCATTGAAGCACTAGCTGATACTCAAGTCCAGCTTCAGCTCAGACTTACTAGACTCTCCATAGAGATTCATGAGATTCGTCAGGCCTCTGCACTGCCTGGCAATAATGTTGCTTAGAGAGTTTAGGTGTCCACTGTTTTTTGGTCATGGTCATGGTCTTGTTCTTGATGTACTAGTTTGGTTTCTTGGTCATGTTATTCTCTTCCTTGCAATTCCTTTTGTCATGTTGTCACTCCATTTTGTAACTGTGTAATTCTTGACACCAATGAAAATCACAGTTATTTGCTCTATTCTTGTGTGCATGACGTGTCTTTTTGGATGTTGTCACAAGGGGGAGAACATCATCAATTGAACATTAATTGTGCATTAATTGAAATTTTGTCATCATCAAAAAGGGAGAGGGAGAATGTTGGTTTACATGGATTTATATTTGAGATGTTGTTTTTTTAAAGAGCAATCAATGAGCATTTCATGAACAATACATTTCATGTGATATGAATGTGTGAAACATGATGAGAATGACAGTCAAGCAAATGTTAATCAAGAAACACATGTTTAATTTGATCATCTAAATGTTCACATTATCCCACTAACAATGCTCTAAATGTAGGTGAGATTGCATGCAAGACCATGTACCAAAACAAGAGTAAAAAGATCAAGAAAAGCACAAAAAACAAGTACCTGTCGACAACCCAAAGATGCCTGTCGACACCTGCACAGACAGATCTAATAGGGTACTGAAAAGATACCTGTCGACAGCCCCACTGATGCCTGTCGACAGATCAGCACAGACAGAACCAACAAGCTCCAGGCAAAGGTGTGCCTGTCGATAGCCTCAAGTCGCCTGTCGACAGATCCACACAGGGAACTGTCTTCTGGAAAGCCCAGCCTTCTGCCTTTTGCAAGTCTGTCTACGTCTGTCGACAGATGCATTTCTTGCTGTCGACAGACGAAGAGAAAATCTCAATACGAGATCTCCATACGTTTCTGAATTGGGTGTTTCCAATTGTCACGACTCTCCATACTTAAACACCCATATAAAAGAACTCTTTGGAGTTATTTTTCGTACAGAAGCAGCCACCACACAAAAACCCTAGCAAAGTCTCAAGAGAGAAGATCTTTCTGCTGCTCTGCTTCAACTGTTCGTCCAAGCAACCAAAGAGACATCCTCCGAATGGGATTGAAGCCAGATTGCCCATCTCTCAAGCTTCTCGATCACTGATACCTGTCAAGACAAAGCTTGAAGCACATCGGGACGATCATCTAAAGAGTTCCACATCAAGATTTGAAATCTCAACTCTGAACTCTTCTTTATCTCTGTTTTTCATATCTCGGTGTGTGTGTGTTGAGTTCAAGCGTCCTTGTGCTTGATTCACGTTTGTCATGTCGTTCTGATCGTGGTTTACATCAGACGACGTGAGTGTGTGTGTGTTGTAGTGAGTGAACTTGCTGATAACCAGTCTTTCTGCGTGTGTGTGTGGACGGTGGATGTAGGATACACAAGTGTGTACTCCGAACCACTTAAATCAATCGTGTCTGTGGTTTGAACGTCTCACGCTAGATGTTTGGTAGGCACGTTGATCGTTCACACGCTAGATAAATTCTACTCTATCTACGTACAATTAACACACATCTTAGTTTGATTGAAACTCTGTTTGAAATATCAAAAGTCTGTGTTTCCATCGAAAAGAAGGTCATTGTATATTTAATTGATAGTAATCTATTCAACCCCCCCCCCCCTTCTAGATTACCATATTGGATAATTCCGCACATCTTTCCTATGCTGTGCAATGTTTCCTACTCTTGAGGAGATAATCATGTTCTCCATAGTATGGACCCGGACAGCCGTCGGACCGGATGGTTTTATCCGGGCATTTTCTTCCATGCATGCTGGGAATTCATTCAACCTGATATTACTACTGCAGTCCAGCTTATTTTGTGGTCACAACCTTCCAATAGCTCTCAAATCATCTCTCATCACTCTTATTCCAAGTTGAGAACCCGAAGAATGCTATGATTTCAGGCCGATCAGTTATCAAAATTTTCTATACAAAGTCATCTTCGAGTCAAATGACAGGATTGGCACTTTACTTCCAACTCTGATTTCCGAAGAACAAGGTGCATTCACCAAAGGGAGAAGCATATTGAAAACATCCTTTTGACAAAGGATCTGCTCCAACACCTTGAAAGACCATGCAGAGGGGCAAATCTGATTATCAAACTTGACATGGCCAAGGCCTATGACAGACTTGAATGGATTTTTCTTTATGTTGTCCTCAAAAGGTTGGGTTTTCTATGCAGGCCATCTCCATCATCGAACCTCTCCTTTCAAATTGCTGGTTTTCCATCCTCCTTATTGGCAAACTCATGGTTTCTTCAGTCTTCCAGGGGAGTTAGACAGGGGGACCGGAAGCTCGACACTTTTCATTTTGGCTGAAGAAGCTCTCAGCAAGGGTCTCTCTAATTTGTTTCACCATAGCAGTGGTGGCTGGTACCAAAACTAAATGCTAGATGCCCAGCGGTCTCTCACCTTCTTTTTTGCTGATGACACTCTAATTTTCTCCTCGAATGCTTCTGTGAGACATCTGCGTAGACTTATGCTTTTCTTAACACTACGAAGAGGCATCCAGGCAGCTAATCCACAAGCCACAAGACCTCCTTTTATGTGCCCAAAATGCCATGGATGCCTGACCAGATGATCAGCAAATCACGGGGTTTGTAAGAGCTAAACTGCCAGTCAAATACCTTCGTGTTCCATATACTTCGGCCGTCAAAAACTGGCCCACTTCGCCAATATAATCTCTCAGGACAGTCACCAAGCTGCAAGGATGGAAAATCGACACTCTTGGTCACGGGAGGTAGACTAATTCTAATACAGCACATCCTATCTGCCCTCCCATCTATACTATGAATGCCATGCCCATTCCGACCACTGTTGTTAAAGCATTTCATAGGATCCTAGCTAATTTCTTTTGGGGCTCCTATGAGGGATCTCCGAAACGACATTGGAAAAACTGAACAATTGCTAACCGAAGGAGAGTGGAGGACTGGGTGTTCTAAATCTGAACCACATGCAGATCGCATTCAGAACAAGATGCTATGGAAAGCCTTGACTACAAATTCCTTATGGGCTCGATTCTTCAAGGGTAAGAACCTATTCAACAGTCATCATTCTAAAGCACATTTTCCCTTCATGCTAGCTGTCGACAGGAAAATTGCCAACAATAATCAACTTAATCTCCCGGCGGGGGTGTGAGCCACCAGACAATGCTCGAAATTCTTGTCCTCAGATTTTCCTTCCCATTGTATATGGTGGAGAATGGCTTGCCAAGACTGAGGTCTCTTCTGAAATTTGAAAGAAGTGTAGATTGCTCGAACAGATTGCATAGATCTGTTGATTATATGCTTGGCCGACATTCCTGCTCTTGGAACCTTGCTCTGTTCGGCTACACCAAAGTTCCCACAGGATCGCCATAAAGGTACAACGATAAGGCGCCAACAATGGTGTCATTTGGGCGGGTCAAAAAGGTAGTCACACTGTCAGGTATGGTGTTCACATCCAGATTTCTGAACTACAGAAGATTGAATAACTCCGACCAGATCTGATTGGCGATGTTGCTTCTAAAAAACAAGTGCAAAGTACTCTCTTCTTGGGGTGTGGACAGAAAGAGCATTTGAGATGAGAGGAACACCTTTGGCCTCACTGTCACATCCATGGGAATGGCATTGAGAACCATTCTCCAAAACAAGTATAGACCATTTGAGGGAATGTATGAGACCACATATTTGCCCACTGATGGGAGTTTGCTGGTGCGAGGATGGATCGGAAAGATTTGTGGAGAACTGTCCATTTGTATTAAGACACCATCCATGTGTTTGGTGTCATTGGTAGTCAAGAATTGAGTAAGAGATGCTCAGGACAGTGGCGGATAGCCATCTGCAGCTGAATGCTTCTTGGGTCGCTGAAGGCCTGGTGAATAGTGCAGTTCTGTTTGGCATGTTCTTCCATATGTCGTCCGGGATAAACTCTTTTAAGGTACTTCCCTGGTCTAAACATCATCTACAGAAATCACAGGATAATATCAATGGATAGCACTCTAACGCCTACTTCTGGTTGATGTTTAGACTAGGGAAGTACCTCTAAAAGAGTTTATCCCGGACGACATATGGAAGAACATGCTGGACAAGACTGACTATCCACCAGGCCTTCAGTGACCCAAGAAGCATTCAGCTACAGATGGCTATCCGGCCACTGTCCTGAGCATCTTCTTACTCTTCTTGACTACCAATGACACCAAGGACACATGGATATGGTGTCTTAATACAAATGGACAGTTCTCCACCAAATCTTTCCGATCCATCCTCGCACCAGCAAGCTCCCATCAGTGGGCAAATATGTGGTCTCCATACATTCTCTCAAATGGTTATACTTGTTTTGGAGAATGGTTCTCAATGCCATTCCCTGGATGTGACAATGAAGGCCAAAGGTGTGCCTCTCATCTCCAAATGCTCTTTCTGTCCACACCCCAAGAAGAGAATACTTTGCACTTGTTTTTTAGAAGCAACATCGCCATCAGATCTGGTCGGAGTTATTCAATCTCTGCAGTTTCAGAAATCTGGATGTGAACACCATACCTAACAGGTGACTACCTCTTTTTGACCCGCCCGGAAATGACAACCATTGTTGGGCGCCTCTCTATGCTGTTGTCCTTTATGGCGATCCGGTGGAACTTTGGTGTAGCTGAAACAGGCAAGGTTCAAAAGCAGGAAAATGTCGGCCAAGCATATAATCAACAGATCTATGCAATCTGTTCGAGCAATCTGCACTTCTTTCAAATTCAGAAGTACCTCAGTCTTGGCAAGCCATTCTCCACCATCATACCAATGGAAGGAAAATCTGAGGACAAGAATTTTGAGCATTGTGTCCGGTGGCTCACGCCCCCGCCGGGGAGATTAAAGTTGAATGTTGTTGGTGCTTTCAAACAACCTCCGGGTCAGCTGGAGGGGAGGAATCATTCGCATCACGAAGGTAATATGTGCTCGGCTTTCGCTCGGGCATACCAAGGTTTGAACTCCAGTCTCGCTGCTGAGGCTTGGCACTCAGAGACGGCATTTATCTTTGCTGAATAAAGGAGTTACTGATGTGTTGGTGGAGACCGTTCTTATAATCTTCTGCAGATTGTCACCAAACAAATCTCATGCCCTTGGTACTTGGCCTGCATCACTCAAGATATTGCTGCCATAACTAAAAAACTGAACGCTGAAATTGCTTATACTCCTCTGGAAGCTAACAAAGTTGCAGACCGCTTGGCTAGTTTTGCACTGTCCTGTACCATCTTGTCATTGGGATTCATAGGCTGCTATGCCTACCATCTTGAGAGGTGGGGTGTCCTTCCATCAGGCCCTAGCACCTTTCTGTACCTACCTTTTCTTATTTATAAAATTCCTACCTACCGCAGGGGAAGGTAGTGCCCTCACACTTGGTGAGGCCGCCCCTACCTACCTCTTTGGTTCGAATATATTCAAAAAAAAAAAACATATTGAGGTTAGATACCATTTCATTCGAGATCATGTAGCTAACGGTAATATAGACATTTCATTTATAGATACCAAATCAGTTAGCAGATATCTTCATAAAAGCCTTACCTGAAGAGAGATTTACATCTCTTAGAAAGGAATTAGGCATGGTAAATTGTGATAGATTTATCTGTAAATAACTGAAATAATGATTATTTCAGAACATCAACTATCTTTCTCTCCCTTGAAATAAGCGAAATCTTTAAAGATTGCTTGCATCATAAATTTCGGTGACGGTTCATTATTTTAAAAGTATTTATTCTCTCGAACCTGTTCTCTGTTTTGTTGTTTTCGGCATTTATGGCGCCATCCTCTCAAAAGTCAACTTTATCTTTATCTGATAAAACCTGAAATCTGTGTCACAACGATTCACTCCCGCTCTAATCTCTTTAATTGCCTGAGACGATAAACCTATCGACTCCGGCATCAACTTCGTGCAATTTCAAAGCATTCCACCCTTCCTGCAAAAAATCTCCTGAGGGATTTTTCTCCAATTTTCCTTTCGATCATCCAAACCTTTTCCATTTAAATCCATGGCTGTTTCTAGAGTTTCCGGCTCCTCGGAGGCTATGGGCTGCTTTCCTCACCGTAGAGAGCAGCAAGAAAGGTAGACAATGTGTAGACGAAGATGTCGGGAACAAGGCAGTGGATGTTGCGACTGGAGAAAAATATGGGCGCAACATCGTGGCAGCTAAGCAGAGAATGAAGTGGACCAAGATTGTAACACTCCGAGAGCAAGTTTTCTGGACCTAGTAAAGCTTTCTATGTCTGTTTGAAGTCTGAGGAGACGGGTCTTTTGATGACCAGTCTGTCCCCATGTAATTTTAATTAATTACATATATATAATATATATATATTTGATGATTACAAACCAAACAAAAGTTTATCAATTATATCTAATGAATATTTCATAAGTCTTAAGTACAGGAAAAATACCAAGGTCAAACAAGCCAATAAAGGTATGCATTACTTCTCTGAAGCCTTAATCTTTTCAACATGATATTTCTCTAAGTCCATATCGACTTCTATTGAAGGCCATAACGATTTCTTTATAAGCATATCGATTTCAATAGAATTATCATAACGATTCTTTCTGGCTGAAAAGTCATGTTGTTTCAAACAATCAATGCTGTAACGATTCTATAAGTGATCACAACGATTTCCTTATAAGACTGAAAAGTCATGTTATTTCAAACAAGTCGATGTCACAACGACTCTATAAGTTACCGTAACGATTTCTTTAGAGCCTGTAACGACTTGGTCGTCACAACGACTCTATAAGTTACCGTAACGATTTCTTTAGAGATCGTAACGACTTGCCTGTCGCAATGACCTATAAGTTGTCGCAACGATTTCTTTAGAGCCCGTAACGACTTGCTCGTCACAACGACTCTATAAGTTACCGTAACGATTTCTTTAGAAACTCGTAACGACTTGCCTATCATAACGACTCGATAAGTTATCGCACGATTTCTTTAGAAAGCGCAACGACTTGCTGGTTGTAACGACTTCATAAGTTACCATAACGATTTCTTTAGAGTTCATAACGACTTGATAAGTATTCATAACGATTTCTTTAGAATTCACAACGACTTGCTTTGTATAATGATTTGTTAAGTATTTCACATCGATTTCTTCAGAAACACAACAATTTGCTTTGTGCAACTATTCATTAAGTGTTCATGATATATCTTCTGTCACATAACGATTTGCTATGACTCATAACGATTTCATAAGCCATATAGTCATCGATTTCATATCTTGATATCTTATTCATCTTAAAAGCGTTGACTAGTCAAAGTCCACGTAGACATCTCTCTAACGCTTTTGCATTTATGAGATCTGAACATATCTCTGCATGCATGCAGACCATATCGTGCCTACTCTGATTACGTCCTTTAGACTTAACTATTTTGCACTACTATTTTCATGTCTATTGCTACTGACGTTGACTGACATTAGAGACAGCTTAGCTGTCTGCTATTTGAGATTGACATTTGTGCAGACCTCTGAACTAGCTTCATGGTACAACGTTAAACAAATAGAAGCCAACGGATATTTCTGAAGATCTATCTCTTTGCGTGCTCAAGTGATCAAAAGACTGTTGACTGGAAGCTTCCAAGACTCCAAATGTCATTCAGTCTAACAACTACTCAAAAGAGAGACAACGGACACTTCAACGTCTACATTTCAAATTGAAGATATAAATTCAAGTCAGAAGAACAGAAGAAAAGATGAGATCGCGCATTCAAGCATTCAAATTCTTCTGTAGAAAGTCCAGAGCCAAGAACCTTCATTCCACTTAGCTTTTGCTCTTTTGCTCTCCACTAGTTTGTGAAAATCTTGAGAGAGCCTGTATAGTTCTGAGAGTGTGCCTTGTTTAAATCTCTTTGCTCTCAGTTCTAGTTGCTTCAGATCCTTGCTTATCAAAAGCTTGATCTAGGGGCTTGAATTTCATTCACTCTCTTTGTGTTGTTCCCTTCGGGTGTGAAGGAAGACCTGGTGGTATCCAGGGTGTTGTTCCCTTCGGTTGTGAAGGAAGACCTGGTGTGGTATCCAGGGTGTTGTTCCCTTCGGTTGTGAAGGAAGACCTGGTGTGGTATCCAGGGTGTTGTTCCCTTCGGTTGTGAAGGAAGACCTGGTGTGGTATCCAGGGTGTTGTTCCCTTCGGGTGTGAAGGAAGACCAGCTGAGCTGGGTGTTGTAGCGTCCTTAGGGGGACTGTACCCTAGTTAGTGAAATCCTGAGTTGTTGCTCAGGGACTGGACGTAGGACTCCTAAGGAAAGGAGGTCCGAACCAGGATAAACCTTGTGTTGTGTGATTGTCTTCTTTGTGTGTTTGACATTTAAACTAACAGTCACTAACCTACTTCGAAGAACGTTTGTGTGAATGTTTTTAGTTACAGGTATCTTCTAGATTAATTTTTAAAGACCCATTCACCCCCCCTCTGGGCTCGTCAACTGGGCAACAAGTGGTATCAGAGCGAGTCTCTTCGACAAAGAAAGGATCCAACGATCTGAAGAGTAAAGATCCATGGCAGCCCAAGGTAACTTTGAAGGTCAGTCTGTCAACCGACCCCCTCTCTTCGATGGTGAAGATTATCCTTACTGGAAGACCAGAATGGAATACTTTCTACAAGGGCACGACTATCAAATTTGGTCCATAGTAGAAGAAGGTGATCTGTTAGTCACAAATGAGAAAGCTCAATGGACAGATGATGACAGGAAGAAGATTTCCCT